>CANYCX010295755.1:0-15403 GCA_948193385.1 Breynia disticha f. nivosa
TTGTGAGGTAGAACTTAAGCCGTAAATCAAGTTAAGTGTTAGGTAGAACTTGAGCCGTAAATCAAGTTGAGTGTTAGGTAGAACTTGAGCCGAAATTCAAGTTGAATTGTAAGGTGGAACTTCAGCCGTAAGTCAAGTTGAGTGTTAGGTAGAACTTGAGCCATAAATCAAGTTAAGGTGTACGGTAGCTTGAACCGTAAGTCAAGTGTGAGGTAATAGAAAGTGTTGGCCAAAATCCTAAGTGAGGAACTTAGGTAGTGGAGTAGGTGTTTGATCCGAACCACTCTATATCGTGTGTCATTTTATTTTTACTTTCCGCAAAAATTCTCAAACCTTATTAGCTCTATTCAACCCCCCTTCTAGAGCTAATCTTATTTCTGACCAGTAAAACAACAGCATATAACATAATCTTTTCACACAACCAAAGCAAACCATATACACATCATTCTCAAACCATACACAAATCAGTTCACTCTCATTTCAAGCAACATTTAGAGCATTTCGCAACCAATTCACACATGGCATAATTAACTCATAGCATTCATCAAAAAATCACACAATTATACAAGACCTTGCAACCATATTAACATAAACCATTTTCAATGTAATGAATGACGATTGCATATGCTTATGCAAATCGCACACAAAATGTCCTGGGTTTTCACTCAATAAATTTTGGCTGGGGAGCTCTCTCTCTCTGTGTTCTTTTTTTGAGATCTCTCTCTCTCCTTAATTGTGGGCAACTCCCCTTTTAATCGTTTAATAGAGCTCTTGCTCTTATTTTATTTGGGAAACTCCCTTTTTATCTTTTTCTTAGAGCTCTTACTGTCTTTCACAGTTTGGGAAACTCCTTTTTTTCATAAATCCTCACAATGAATATGCCTCATATGCTCATAAAATGTTGTCATGCCAAGATATCACATATGTCATACCCATAAAGTCTCAATGACTACAAGTTTGATGAATCCCAATCTAATCATACCTCACACAAGTCATAACATTCATTTCCTTCAAGGTCGTTAATCTATTACACATGAACACTTACTCATCATACCATCACTAAACATGCTAACATCAAGCTTTAACAATTCGAGCATACATAATTTCCAAAATAAGACTCACACATCACCAACAAACATTATGAACTCACACATAACACTTACGGCACAATTTCACAGCATAACATTTTCCAAGCACTCATATTATACTACATCATAACACAATATCAACACACTTTGCACCTAAGCTTTCAAGTCCCATTTCACATTCACACCATGTTTAATAATCAAATATACTTAACCATACAGATACAAAACCTACTAAGGTAAGTGACATTCGATGCACTTAGCTCAAACTCCACGGAACTAGCTCATGCTCAACTTTGATTCGAGTCCCGCACACTATTTCCTACATTATTTTGAAACAAAAACTCAACATTAACACACATTTCACATCAATTCCTCAACTTTATACCTAACCTAGAAAAAGCCCCCACATTTCCCTCAATGCACATTCTAATCCTTTTTCAATACCATCGAAACATGTCCTAACTAACATATTCTTATATTCTCCCATAAAAAACCCACAAAACTCATACTAACTCACTCTACAACTCATTAATCGCAGTAAGAACTAAGAACTTACATTGCTCCAAGTAGTCTTACTCAACAATCTCCCTAAGAAGCTGTTCTTGATTTAATCTATAGAAACTAAGAGTGAGGAGGCAAGGTTTTGTGTTTTAGAAAGGTCAAAGAAAGGCTCTTTAGGGTTGAAAAGATCAGAAGGACGACTAAGGAACACTAGTATAGGTATGTTGTCTTGTCTCTCTCCAAATCTTTGTAGATATGAATCTGATTTTAAAATCCTACCGATCAAAATGATATTCAAAATGGTTTACACAAACTGTTTGCCTAACCATTTGACACTGTTTGGAACGAAATTCAAAGTTCCCTTCCAGAGTGAGAACAGTCTTGGGAACGGTTGACCCTAACCGTTTCCCAGGTAGTTCTTCCTACACTGTTTGACTCATTTTTGCAAAATTCTCAATTATATTGTTCAGGGCATTACAGTTAAGGTGTGAAATTAGAATGCAACACTTTAAGGAATACTCATAACAGTATGCGTGTTTGCAATTATGTGTGAATTGTTTAAATGGAAATGTGGCCTTACGTCATATGATGGTGATGAGAGAAATCTCATGAAATGCATGTGTGTGCGCTTAATGGTATGATATTCGTTATGAATACATGTGGCAAGTGATTATGATTGATGACATTGTTTCGTGTATAATGAGCATTTCATTGATTGAATTGGTGATGGATGTCATGATTGGAATTTGCATGAGCATTGTGTATGCTCATGATTGATGGATCAAAAAGGAGGATTGGCCTAATGAAATAGAAAGGAAGGATCGAAAGCTCTATTCCTATTAATGGAAATGAGGATTAGCCTAACAAAATGAAAAAGGGCGAGAGCGCATATTGCTTAAAAAGGAAAGGGGGAATAGCCTAGTAAAAATCAAGGAGTGAGAGCACTATCATTGAGAAATGAGAGGGATTAGCCCAACAAAAAGAGAGAGAGAGAGATCGCTTGGATGCAAAGATGGTGAGAGCTCTCTAGGATGAAAATGATCAGAGACCCTGGGGCATAGGTTATGTGAAAAATACAATAGCATTTATTCGCATTCATTTCGATTAAATGGAATTGTATACGCAAAAATCAATGTCATGTGGTGATTAAAGGAATGTTATTAGCTTGTCCTATTTTGATTGATAAATATGTGATTATGGTTTGACATGTGTGGAATTAAAATGATGAGTGTGTGTGACTCGCTATGAGATTGTTGATGGATTGTGTGGTGTGTTTATAATGGTTGATTATGCAAAGTATGAAAAAAATGGTTTTTTAGGTGTTTTAGTGGGCTAGCAAGTATTGGAAAAGGTTTATGAAAGAATTGACATGCTAACAATGAAAGAGGTTTAATAATCTCGATTGATTTAAAAAAGTGTTGTCGTATTGAATGTGGAATGTGGTTTGTAAGTAACGTAAATTTAGGTTGAGTTGCTAATGAAACACTAAGCATGTGGTACTGTGATAGCTGTTATTAGTTTTGAATATTTATGAGTGTGTGTTATGATTTTGGAACTTTGAGTATGTTGGATGAGACGTAGATATGTGTTAAGTTGATGAGAGTAGTTAGAAAACAGGTGAGAGCGGGCTGCAAAACGGATAGTAAAAACCACTTGCCCTATCCGTTCCACTTCTAGAGAGTTGTAGGAAGGGCAAAACAGGTTTCAGAATGGATTACCCAAACCGTTCTCAAAACCGTTTCACTTCTAGAGATTTTTAAGGGAGGCCAAAACGGGTTACGATACGGTTTACCTAAACCGTTTCCAAGACCGTTCTTCTTCTAAATGAAGAATGAACAGACCGAAACTGGCTGGCAAACGGTTTGGACAAACCATTCCCTAGACTGTTCCCATACAATAAACAGTAATAATGGAGAATTTGCAATAGGAAAACATAAAATATGTATGAATATATGAAACTAAATAATGATGGACAAAAGAGGAATATTTCTCTTTAAAGAATAACGCACCTAAAACACTCAACCAACTAGTACTTATGCATTAACTAACTTGGTAAGTGTTTTTTGGTGTACTTACTAGTATTTATAAACTCACGTGCATGTGTGTTTGTGTAACTTGTGCATAGCGATAGTAACTTACAACGAGACTATATTTTTGTGCTACTAGCAGTGCAATACTCTTAGGAAGGTCGTGGCTCCTAGCTTTTTGGGACTCTATTACTTAGTACATCTACAAAAACCTTAGTATATATATGATTTACAAACATTCAATGTAAATCGTTTTCCATAGCTTCCGCGAATTCATGGAATATTTTGTATACGACATAACAAGAGTCAATGATTTCTAAATAGTGCATGTTTATTTCCTCTTCTTCTCTTGCCACGTATTTATTTTAAAGAAAAAAATGGTTGCCAAAATTCTATATTTTATTCAAAAATAGAATTTTCATTTTAGGCGCCACACCTTCCACTCCTTCGATTATAGCCTCTGTTAGTACTCTTGTGAAACTATCCTCTGCCTCTCAACTGTCCTAAGGGACTCTGCCAAGTCAAAAGATACTTATCTCTGAGATCCATCCTACAAGTTTGAAAAGAAGTGAATAAACTTTTAGAAAGTTTTTAAAACAATGTAAGAGATTTTCTTAACACTTTTTTCAATTACCACAAGGAATGTGATGCTCAAATTTTCCTTTTTAACACATTTAAAATAAAGTTACAGTAGCTTAAAATCAGCATAAGTTTTTTTAAAAAACAATTTTAGAGTTTATATTTAGGAGATATGTCATTTAGCTACATGAAGTTTTGTATACAAAACAATAAGTCCTTCCATCCACAGTTACAAGGCTGGAAATCATTAGTATTAATCCAGTTTACAAGTTTTATGCTCATGCCCAAAAACTAAACACTTAAATCGAACATAACAAGAGTAAACAGGACGGATCCCCAACCTTAGCAACCAAAACCCGACTATCCACGTACGTAGTCCCAAAATGTCTAGCGCCCACATGTTAACTTGCACTAATTTTCAACGTATACTAAAGAAGAAACATCGATTATTAATACTCAGTGAGTGTATATTTCATCCACATCACCATGCTGCCTATGAACCTATCACACTCTGTTAATTCACTCACACGCATTTATTCACACTCGTTTTAGTGCTCCCCTATGAAGCTATATAAGTTTATTGTCGAACCAAGCAAATACCACCTCATACCCTAGCCTTCCTACCCTTAATTAACTTGATTTTAACTAGTTACAGAGTCTGGAACGATTTGGGAAACGACCTGTCAAGGCTGTTTGCCAAATCATTTCCTCCTGCCTAAAACTTCTTGTAACTAAAACAGTATAGTGAACAGTTTTAGTAAACCGTTTGGTAGGTCGTTCCAGATCCAAGGAAGGTTCCTAGAAGTGGAACCGGTTGCCAAACCATAGTCTTAAACAACCTTATTCAAGCACATTCAACTGAACCATTACATTTACTACCATCATATACTTAACATGCAATATGTTATCACTCCACACCTATACATTCTTGGACTCAAGTATCACATAAAATCCTACGTCACTCACAAGAGAAAGTCAACCAAACCATCTATGTTTGTGATGTATGCACATGTCAAAATTATACCATAAATCATTTTCCGCCAAAAGTAGGCATTATTCATTGTGTCTCATGCTACCTCCTTCCTATCCCACAACCTTATATTGGGCAATAGGTAATGTATCAAATTTTTCGTAATGCACGATAATCCCATTCCGTAAACTTGGGCAAATGGACATTCCTACCCGCAACCTTTTATCAGCCTCTAAATGTCCTCCCTATAATCTTATATCGGGCTTAACATGCCTACCCCACAATCCTTTATAAGGCTCCAAATGAAAGTATGCAACACGATGACATGCTTATGAATGCATACCTAATCAAATCAACATGTCCTATCACAAACCAACACACCATCATTTCACACAATGTTTCTTAATTTCCAACCATTTGACCATAACACTTGTCCTTTTAATTCACTCATAATTCGGGTTCTTTATTACCTCATTGATCAAATTCACTTACACGTTTCTACATTTTTATCTCATTTCCATTTTCACCACCCACTACATCATTCCCCAAACACATTAACAACCACATATGCATTTTTCACTCTTGACATTGATCCAACTTATAAAAAAATACATTTAATAGACAAAAGCACAAAAATATAAACACATTCCAATCAAGACTCATAATGACAAATCCATCACACTCAATCAAGCATAATGAATTCATATGACTAATCTTCTATGCTTACCTATACAATGACTCCTCAAGACAAGCAAGTGATAAATACACACTCACCTGCATCCTCAGTTAAGGTCGTTGCTCCAGTGTATGCTCCCATCCAACATTCGGGTCACCTCTTATAAGCATAACACATTCATAAAATCAAGCACAATAACACATAAAGCACTCTTCCTACTTAAAATCCCCTCGTAGATTTATATTTTTACTTCAATTTACATTACCCTTTGTCTCGCCTCCTCCCAATCGTTTCTCTCTCTTTATATCACTCATTCCTTATCCACAACCCTTGTTTATAGCTCGTATTTCTCAACCACACCCCAATTCACACCCCCTTTAACACTTTCTTGTCATTCTTCTCAAATTCAAGCATTATGTTTAGTTTGACATCAAGGTTTGAGATATTATCTCTTGGTCATCCTTCTTCCCACCAAGTTTGTTTCCTCCAGGGGTGTTCTTCAAGTAGGGAAAAGGAAGGATGAAGGGTTAAGAGAGGGATCGGTGTTCTTGGGTTAGGTTTAGAGAGGGAAAGAGTCTATTTTCGTCTAAGGTGGGGTTTTAGGGTTAGAATTAATTTAAGACTGATTTTTGCCCCTCTTAAAATGTCTTCCCGTAATAAACGATTTGGGAAACAATTTGCACAAACTCTTTCCCAGACCATTTGGTATAATACCATTTAGTTTTCCTTCTGTTTCTGTAGGAAAACTCGTCTGATCCCTTTTATTTTTACCCGATATTTATATATATTTATTTCTATCCTATATTTGTTTAATAGATTATTTTTAAATGAACATTTTGAGAGTGTTAGAACTCGTCCCCAAAATTTTCTTTTCCCTTAAATTATCCATAAATTAAAATGATGCAATTTCCTCATTACACCTATCTAGTAAGGTTTAGAGTTTACCTCTTTGGAAATCTGTGTCCTCCGAAAACAAGTAGGGTATAACTCTCCCTCATGTCTCGTTCCACCTCCTAAGTAGCCTCACGCGGTAAGTGGAAACTCCATTTCACCTTTACCATAGGTATCTCTCGATTATGGAGTCTCTTTACTTGTCGAACTAATATCTCTACTGGCTCTTCCACATAAGATAGATTCTTTAAAATCTCTAACTCTCGCTCCTTTATCATATGACTAGGGTCAGACCTATACCTCCTCAACATGGAAATGTGAAATACGACGTGTAGCCTGGATAGCTCTGTGGGTAAATTCAGTTGGTATGCCAAGGACCTAACTCTTTCAATCATCTCGTATGGCCCGATGTATCTTGGACTTAACTTGCTTGTTCATCCAAAATGAACCATTCCTCGCCAGGGAGAAACCCACAAGAATACTTGATCCCCTACTTGCGGGTTACCTCACGGTGATGTTTGTCGTATTGACTCTTCTATCGGTCTTACACCGCCTTCATACACTTCTTTACCGTATTAATGTTTTCCATAGGTTGTTGAACTAGTGCCAGCCCTTCCAATTGTCGTAACCCTTCCACGTCCTAGTATTTAGTACTTTGACACTTTCTTCCATACAACGCCTCATACGGTGCCATTAATATATTGGAATGGTAACTGTTGTTATAAGAAAATTCTATCAAGGGCAGGTGATCATCCCAGTTGCCCTTGAACTCTAAGACACATGACCTCATCATGTCTTCTAGAGTCTGTATTGTCCTCTCTGATTGTTTGTCTATTTAATGGAGGAAAATGGTACTAAAATGTAACTGCATACCCATGGCGCATTGTAAACTACCCAAAAAATGTGATGTAAATCGTGGTTCCCTATGTGATACGATGGACAATGGAACTCCATGTAATCCCATTATCTCAAGCACATATTGCTCTGCGAGTCGATCCAAGGAATCTTCTTGTCTGATAGGTAAAAGGTACGCTAACTTGGTAAGGCAATCCACGATCACCAATACTGCATTGTGGTGCCTAAAGGTTTGCGGTAGCCCGATGATAAAATCCATAGTAATCTTCTCCTACTTTCACTCAAGAAT
Source organism: Breynia disticha f. nivosa (assembly GCA_948193385.1). Classification (NCBI taxonomy): domain Eukaryota; kingdom Viridiplantae; phylum Streptophyta; class Magnoliopsida; order Malpighiales; family Phyllanthaceae; genus Breynia; species Breynia disticha. The sequence goes on from CANYCX010295755.1 coordinate 7,877, forward strand.
AGTAAGGGACCGCAGTTTTCTTACTGGGGCTTGATGCTCTCCTTTAATCTGCTGGCAGGATAAACACCTTTCAACAAAATCCACTACTTCCTCCTTCATATGTGGCCACTAGTAATATTCCCTTAAATTGCAATACATCTTGGTACTGCCTGGATGTACTGCATAAGGAGAGGAGTGAGCTTTCATCAAAATCTCCTCCTTCAGCTCCCGAATGTCAGGCACTCACAATCGCTAACGTAGTACAATACACCATCCTCACTAATCCAGTGGGAGGTCTGCACTTTACCCTTTTCCACCTTTTTCCTTATTTTCACCAGGTGAGCGTCCTTCATTTACCGACTCGCAATTATGTCCTGTATTTTTGGGTTCACCTGCATATTCTACAATATAGTTCCCTCTACATGGTCCAATTGTACACTGAGTTCTCATAGTGAAAAATTGATTCTACATTATGGCAAATGACCTCTAGTTGTTCCTGAGTCTTACTACTTAGGGCATCTACCACTACATTCGCCCTGCCCAGGTGATACTTAATCGGGCAGTTGTAATCCTTAATCAGCTCCATCCACCTCCACTGTTGCAAATTTAACTCCTTCTGCATGGTTACATATTTCAAACTTTTGTGGTCGGTGAAGATTTTGAACGTCTCACCATAAAGATAATGCCTCCACACCTTAAAGGCATGCATAATCCCCGTCAGTTCCAAATCATGGGTATGGTAATTGGACTCATGCGGCCGTAGCTATCTTGAAATGTATGTGATCACCTTTCCCTCCTGTATTAGAACCCCACCCAAACCATGTTTAGATGCATCAGTATATGCCACATACTTGCTTTCCTCTAACAATAATACCAGTACCAGGGCCTCACTTAATTTTGTCTTCAAATCTTCAAAACTCTTCTGACCCTTATCATCCTATTGGAAAGGGGTAATCTTTTTCAATAACCTTATCATCGGTCAGGCTATCCGTGAAAATCCTTAATAAACCTACAATAATAGTCGGCCAACCCCAAAAAATTGCGAATCTCTATATTGCTCTTCGATAGTTCCCATTCTTTAACCGCTTTAATCTTTGATGGATCTAGCTACACCTCATTTTTAGAAATCACATGTCCCAAGAATGCAACTTCCTCTGCCTAAAATTCACACTTACTAAATTTTGCATACAACTGCTTGTCCCTCAATATTTGTAATGCCATCCTTAACTGCTATCTGTGTTCTTCCCTGATTCGAGAATATGTAAGTATGTCATCAATGAATATCACTGCAAATTGGTCAAGATATGGTAGGAAGATTTGGTTCATTAATAGCATGGAAGTCGCAGGGTCATTCGTTAGTCTAAAAGGCATCACCGTGAACTCGAAGTGTCAGTATCGAGTTAGAAAGTAGTTTTTTAAATAGAGTCTTCTGTAACCCATAATTGCCAATAACCAAATCTCAAATCAATCTTTGCGAACACTATGACCCCTTTCAATCAATCTAACAAACCATCTATCCATGGCAACAGATATTTTTCTTTATCGTCAATCGGCTCAGCCGTCGGTAATCAATACATAATTGGATACTTCCATCCCTCTTCTTCACAAAAAGAACTAGGGCTCCCCATGGTGATACCCTCGGGCAAATAAAACTCTTCTCTAATAGCTGCTCTAATTGTTTTTTCAGCTCCTTCAAGTTCACAATTGCCATCCTATAAGGGGCAATAGATACTAGGGTTGCACTTGGTATAGTCTTTATTTCAAAATCCACTACACATGGGGACAGTAGTCCCGGTATATCTTGGGGAAAGACATCAAAAAACTCTCTCAATACATCTAACTCCGCTACTTCTAGTGTGGCCTCTCTGGTATCAATGACATTGGCTAAATAAGCCTCGCACCCTTCTTTAATAAGTTTAGCCACTGTCATTGCCATTATAAGGCATGTGGTTATTGTTTTCCTCTCTCCGACCAAAAGAATCTTTCTCTCTTCATTCTGATCTACACTCACTTCCTTGGTGAAACAATCCACCACAGCACAATTTACTGACAACAAATCCATTCCCACGATCATATCAAACTCATTTTTGGGCACAAGTGGTGCCAGGAAAGATCGACAGAGTGGCTTCAATACGCCACTCATGCAGCTAAGCAAGGCGGTCGTACTAGCACTCTTACTTGTTCGAACATTCTGCCTTTTTTAACACAACTTCAACAATTACTGTAATACACATTTCAAGCACTTTACAATCTAATTCCATTCACAAAACAACATCATCCACACTTATAAGTTCCTTTTATCAACATATCACAAGCAAGCAAGTTAAATGTATTATTTAAGTTAGCATTCAACTTCAATGACCATTTCTGCAAGTTTCAACCATTTCAAGCAAGCACTTCTTTCCACCATTCTTAAACTTCATCCTTTACATAGCATTTTAAACTCCATAAATCACATTCATTTTCCAAGTCTTATATAAGAGATATGTACATACACATGAACTAGTCCATAGTATCATTCTTTCCAAATTCATTAGGCAAGATACTTCCATCACTTAGAATATCAATATCAATAAGACATACAACAATACGATAAAAATTTCAGCATCTCACTTTTCATGTATAAACCAAAACATATCAATGCATATATGAATGCATTTATAAGATGTTAATTCGATGTTAATGCAATCACACACGATATGTGCTGGGTATTACTTTCTTTTCTTTTCATTTTTCCCTCGATCCAAAATCGGCATCAATTCTAGTTTGGCATCCAGCCCATTTCAGAATATCATCGGTCCCAGATCAGAATCAAGATCTCTCTCAAAATCATCCTTAGCACAAAGCAAGAAAGAAGAGCACATAGCTCATAAGGATAACACACAGCTTATCCATTCAGCACACAACCATTGAGGATCGCATACAGCTCGTGTCATATAATGTCTATGCAAAACATGAATGTATTCAAATGCATTCATTATGGCCTCAATTCTCACATCTCATGCTATGCATCATTTTATCAAATGGAATGGTAATACATTCTCATTATGAAAATGACCACATGTTTTCCTCAATCTCAAACAAGCATATTATAATTTAATTTTCATTATCAAAAACATACTCTTCCATACTAATCTCCATTCTCAATATCGAATGCAAATTCAAGCATTCTCAACACTCATAAGAATTTAACAACTTATACTTGCATCATAAGTAAGCTTAGCTTACATATTTCATATCATCACTTAACAAAAAGAACATATCAATATAAAACTCAATTTTATATTCACCAAGAATCCTCCATACCATACTTATCAATAAGCCATATCAACTAAGCATTTAAATAACATTGGCTTATTCTCACACTTAAATTATGCTCTCACATAATTATTTCAAGGTTTGAAACCACATATAGCTCAATATATCAAACTTATCAAGCAAGTCTATTTAGACATACATGAACTATCATTTCAGCACATTTTACATATAGTTAAATATATCAAACTTATCAAGCAAGTCTATTTAGACATACATGAACTATCATTTTGGCACATTTTTACATTAATCAAATAAGATTAATCATACAGATACAAAACCTATAATGATAAGTGTAAAACATTTACCTTGAACTCTCGTAATGTCAGTGTGAATCCAAACTTCGATGCAAACTCTGAATTTAGTCTCCTATTACCTATTTTCATACAATTATATCAAACACATATTCATTTAGAAATTAAACCACTTATAAAGCAATAACCCCAAATTCCTCTCCTAATCATAATTTCGTTTAAACTGTAACAAATCATCCACAAGGTTACTAATCATTCCAATCCAACTTAAGAATCAACTTCCAATCACCCTCTAGGGTTCTCTGTGTTTATTTTACTACATTTTTGTGATTTCTCATAAGTAAATGAAGGTTTATATATGAACATAACATATTAATTCCAAATGGCATGACCAATGGCACAGGTCGTACCATCAGATCGTGGTCCGCATTAATGGAATGATTCAACAAATTCGAGCACGACTCGTGCTTACTTCCTCATCCATAGTAAGACCAAACAAAACCAAGAATGCCTCATGCTTCCTCCTTCGTGCCAACCATTTCTGAGACACTACTCATCTCTGCATTTATAATTCAGTCGTTTTATTTTCAATTTACTTTCGATTTAATCTAATTTCTCATATTATTTTAATTTTACTATTTTTAGGGCGTTACAGATCATGTCTGAGTGGTCTATAGCTTCCTCCTGGCTCACAACATAGACTCGAGCCTGTGGTGCTAGAGTAGGTAGAGCGTAGGATCTACCTCGATCGGTAGAGCTGGCTCACCCGACTCTCCCTCTATCCCTACCTCGGCTAGATGGAGTCAAATTATCCCCTACACTGCTCTGGATTGGCAAGGTTGCTCCCCCTTTATATCCTATTCTCTGGTAGCTCTATCGTGCAAACTGCCCCTCCCATTTGTAATAATAGCAAGTCACACCTCTTGAATCATCTGCTAATCTTGTCCCTTGAGCACCTCCTCTATAGGGCCCTTGGATGGCACCCTTATAAATATGGTCCCATGTCCTCTGCTGGCTCAAATGAGTACTAGAACTGCCAAAAATCTTCTATCGTTTGCTATTGGATCGATGTTCCTACGCTAGAATCTCCTTGGCTCTCATAGAAGACTCTAACAATAGTGTATAGGTGGGTGGTCGATGTGCCAATGTCTTTCAAATCTCTATCCTCAGTCCCCTCTCAAAACGGTCTTAACGCATCCGCTCGATCGCGGTCTCTTCAGGTGCATACCGAGATAGCCGTGTGAATTGGCGATAATACTCTGCCACAATTGAGCTCCCCTATTTGAGCTCCAAAAACACCACCCTTTTCTTGTCCATGTATGTTGGTGGCATATATTTCTCCATAAATTCCCATTGGAAGTCTGCCCCACTCAGCGTGGTCGGGTCCACTTGACTACCAGGGATGGTTTTCCACCAATACCAGGCATCTTTCTCCAGTAGTGATGTTGCATACTTTAGTCGTTGCTCAAGAGTGCAATTTAATCTGCTTAACACCCTCTCTGTGTTTTTAAGCCAATCCTCTGCATTTGACGGTCGACAATGCCAGTAAATACGGTTGCTCCCTGCCGGTGAATCCTCTCAAAGTTCTTGTCTGCCTCCTTCGGTGGGGTCATTTGACGGCGCTCTTGTTGCTGCGCATGCACTGTGAGAACAACTTGAGTCGCAGCCTGTGCAACCTACGTAGCAGCGACCTGTGTAGCCTGCTGTAAAATCTCCATGAACTGAGCAAGCATGGCAGATGGTGGTGGGTTGGTCGGGGTGTAGGCTGAGCATCAGGCTGAGGGTCAACTTTGTGCGCTTGCACGGACTATTGGGACTTGGTAGGGTCGGGAACATGTTCATCACCAGGATCCATCCTACGTTTTGAAAAGAAGGAAAACATGAGAAAAAACTTTTTTTAAAAAATTTTTAGTAACATCTGATGAAAATGTTTTACTCCACAAATAGCCCCGAGGATTCTACTTCCCTCTCTGATACCACTAAATAAGATGCTCAAATTTTCCTTTTCGACACATTTAAAATAAAGTTACAGTAGCTCAAAATCAGCATAAGTTTTTTTGAAAAAAAATATTTTAGCGTTTATATTTAGGTGATATTTCGTTCAGCTATATAAAGTTTTGTATACAAAACAATAAGCCCATCCATCCACGGTTACAAGGCTAGAAGTCATAGTATTAAAATAGTTTGCAAGTTTTATGCTCATTCCCAAAAACTAAACACATAAATCAAATATAACAAGAGTAAACTGGACGGATCCCCAACCTTGGTAACCAAACCCGATTGTCCACGTATGTAGTCCCAAAATGTCTAGTGCCCACATGTTAACCTACACCAATTGTCAGCGTATACATAAGAAGAAACATCGAGTATTAATACTCAGTGAGTGTATATTTCATCCATATCACCATACAGCCTATGAACCCATCACACTCTGTTAATTCACTCACATGCATTTATTCACACTCGTTTTAGTGGTCCTTTATGAAGCCATATAAGTTTGTTGTTGAGCCAAGTAAATAACACCTCATACCCTAGCCTTCCTACCCTTAATTCACTTGATTTTAACTAGTTACAGATTCTGGAATGGTTTAGGAAAAGGCCTGTCAAGGCTATTTGCCAAACCGTTTGCTCATGCCTAAAACTTCCTGTAACTGAAACAGTTAAGAAAACGGTTTTAGTAAACCGTTTGCTAGGTCATTCCAGATCTAGGGAAGGTTCCTGGAAGTGGAATCGATTGGGAAACAGTTTGCACATGTTGTTTCCCAACCTGTTTCCACTTGAATCCAGCCTTCCTATTCAAGCACATTAACTCAACCTTTACATTGACTACCATTATATACTTAACATGCAATATTTTACCACTCAACACCTATACATTCTTGGACTCAAGCATCACATAAAATCCTACATTACTTACAAGAGAAAGTCAACCAAACCATCTATGTTTGTTATGCATGCATGTGTGAAAATTATACCACAAATCATTTTCTGCAACCCAAATCAGGCATGATGCATTCTATCTCATACTACCTCATTCCTATCACGCAACCATATATCCGGCAATAGGCAATGTATCAAATTTGTTGTAATATACCACAATCCTATCCTGCAAACTTATATCGGGCAAATGGGCATTCCAATCCTACAACCTTGTATCAAGCTCTAAATGTCCTCCCGCGCAATCTTATATCGGGTTCTACGTGCCTACTGTTGGGATTCCTAACATGTTCTAACAACTAAGGCAGTGGAAATACACATTAAACACGTCAAGAACAGCCCAAGATTCAACATAAAATCAACCAAAACACGTTTCGACAATCGGTTGACAATTGGTTTCATATAAAGATTAAATCTTTATGAAAAAAAGGACTTACCTTTTATGCTCCTTCAAAATCGATTGATGTTCTTAGCCAAGAACAAGAAATACCACCTTAGAATACACTAAGGTGACCTTTCTGACACTAAGAATAAACCCCAAGTGTGGTTTCTCTACAGCAGTAACACACAGATTATTCAGCAAGTGTACTAGCACAAGAGTATGGACGATTCACCTGTTCTTTGTCAAATCGGATGAGTTTTCTTGTGAGGATTAAGGTGCAGGATGATCTCCACTATAGATCAGCCCTAAATCTCACTCTTTTGTCTAAGAAAAACCCTAAAACCTCATGGCTTTATGGTGGAACCTCACGGCTATGTTAAGGTGTTTGGAAGGACTTGTTTTTCTCTCTCCTATAAGGAGAATTAGGGTTAAGTTGTATATTTAAAGACTAGTGATTTGATTAATTAGGACTCTTAGCAATCTTAATCTCATTAGCACTTGATAAGATCTAATTCAAATTCAAATCTTCTTTAAATCTCATCCCTTCCAAACGTGTACACCTTGTGGATAATTAAAATATTTAATCTTTTAACTTATCCCACAATAATGTTGTCTTAATTTAAGACAAGGTTCCTAAATTTTCTCATAATTATTTCTTAC
>CANYCX010295848.1:0-12924 GCA_948193385.1 Breynia disticha f. nivosa
CTGCTTCGCTCTGCAGAAATTCAGGATTTATAAAATTGAGTGCGCGAAGGTGTTCCTTGCTATACAAGTTTCGGACTTTACAGCAAAAGAATTTAAGGTGGGCGGTGCACTGTGTAAGAAATTTTCCTTAGTACATGACAAATCATACATAGTGCATTATTTGTGATTTTGTGAGGTTATGATTTGAATTAAGTTTTTCTCAGTTTGTATTCTTTCATAACCTGTTATATTTTTGTGAAATTTTTATAATGTATGGGCTTGGATTTCCGCAAACTCTGAAATGTTTTGGTAATGAAAGATGTGTATTTATTTTAAATGAATTTAAATTCATTTCCTCCCAATTTATTTTCTTACATTTTAATTAAAACAATATTTTCTAAAAATAAAAATGATGTTCAAGTTTGGGTGCTATTTCTTGGAAAAATAAGTAATTAATTATGAAATAATATTCAAATTTGGGCGTCACAATTTCTATAAATGATGTTATAGATGTGTTGTCTGTGGAATTGATGTGATTTCAATTTCGACAATGAAGGCTTCGATTTATCAGTTCACTGTGGCAAACGTATGAAGAACAAAAAGATATTGTTTGATGTGTTATTACTGAAAGGTGTGACATGTATAGAACGACTGTGTTCATGAAAAAAAACAGACAACGATCAAGAAATTTAATTTCTGTAGGTGTTTTTGTGGTGATAATGATGAATAAAGTGTGGAAATTGCACTTACACTTGATTGGTAGCTTTGTGGCGTTAATGTTTGAAAGCATCTTGTGAGTTCTGCAGGGAAGCGAGTGAAATTTGTCATTAAGACTCTGGAGAAAGGAAAGATCAATCAACCAAATCCATTGCGAGTAACAGCTGGTAAGTCATGACACGAAATTTGTTTTGATGACCATAAGAATTGTGTAAGGTGGTGTCATGCTAGGCGTGGATGTTGAAGGGCACGAAACAGCTGATGGTGTCCCTTGCAAGTCAGTTAGGAGAGAATTGTTAAATTGAATTGATTTCTTAGAGAGATTTGAAATCATGATGTTTGATTAGATACTCTATTTGTATAGCATAGTTAAACTAAATTTGAACTAGGGTTTGTGTAAGCATACATATTGGCTTGTACTTCTCTTGTAAGCCTTTATGACTTTCACCTTTTGGTTGCTGAATAATAGAATAATTGTTTTCTATCTGTGAATATAGATCGCTCTAACCGAACCACTTAAATTTTATTGTATTATTTTATTTCTGCATTTCGTTTATGGCGTATATTCTTAACATATGGTTTAGAATTTTCTTGAGATAGTAAAACAAAAGGACATATTCTGGTAAATTTCCTGGAAACTCCTGAAACGATAATCATATTCCTGCACAATTCTAGTCCTCACTCTCACGGGGTTATTAACAATACTCCCCATGTTTCTTACAACAAACACTCGACGTTATCATGATTATAAAACAAACATTAATCGATCTAAAAAAATTGGTAATGGAATTGTGTTTTATAAATCACAACTTCAGCTTCAGATGTTGTCGCGTTTGTAAACCTTCAATTCAGGCCTTATGTGTTACATTAAGTTCAAATGAGGTTTCTTTGATTTCTATCGGCAATCCATTAGAACTGCCATGCAACTTCCAGGAGGGCTGGATGAGTTATCATCTTGTCCCAGCAGGAAAGCCGTTTAGAATGGAAGCAAAATGTAAGACTTACAGCTCCTAATAAGACTATGGTGACCCACAATTTCCAGCTTAGTGAAACAGTATCAGCAAAAGTTACCAAGAATTCAACAATTTAAAAATAACAGAGAGAGAAAGAGAGAGATTTCAACTAACTTCCAGATATTAATAACTTGTAGTTGACACTGTTGAGATCATATGTAAGACAACAAAAATATAACCATGCACTCAAAATGTTCTATTTCCCTTCAAAAAGGACATGATTTCTTCATTTGGACCAAAAAGAAAGACCATAAAAGCATTTCCTATATGCATCATTAGCTCCACAACCACGAGGTTCATCCTATATATGCTACCGCTAATTCTTGATTTTCCTATACATGAGTCATGAGTTGATATACCTCAATGCTTTTTCGACTTCTTAACCACTGGTTGATCAGGATCTCGAACCAACTTAAACTTATAAACGAGTTTGCCATGGGGCCCTTTTTCCTGCCAATAACTCTCCACTGTGTATAGGCCATCATAGAAGTAGGTTTTTCGGGCATCAGCGCTTGAACCGCGAATCACCCTCACTGGCTTCTTGCTATCCATGCTGTTCTTCAGTGCAAGATTGCCTCGTTCAAGTTTCTGATCTTCAGGTTCCTTTTTCCCAATCATGTTCCCTCCCGCGCCTGTGTAAATCAACACATCTGAATCTGCAGTATTATCATCATAGCTTCCAGATGCTACAATGCTTGTGGCTCGGATCAGTTGACCATCCTTGACATAATCTATTCCTCCCTGAGATTGACGATGAAGGCCAACAATATTGAGCTCCACCCAATAATGAAACTTATCACCAACTTCTACCCCCGGTACAGTACCAGTAATTTGCTTGCCAACATTCACATATTGCCCTCTTCCCTTGAGAATTTTGGCTGCTTCCAAATCAGTTCTTCTACTGTTAGACTCCCTCAGCAGATCATTATAAACATTTCGATATAAATCCAATGCTTCCTTCACTCTTGTTCTGGCATCTCTTACGTCATCACCGCCGGCTTTACCATCTGAACAATTACTGGCAAAGTCCTTGCCATAATCAACATTGACTTTGTTTCTTCGAATTGCGAGATTCTCACTTTGAAAAGGCTTCTTAATAAGAGATGAGCTCTTCTTTACAGACATCTCTGTTCCTTTAAAATGTTCTGCATTATGCTTTGTCTTGATTGCAACTTTGCGCCGCTGTAGTCCACTTACAGAAGAACCAGGCTTATTTGGTCTAAAGTCGACATGGCCCTGCTTTAAATAGCAGGCCGAAGCCAGAGGACCCCGCACATCTACCCTGCCATTTTCAGTTCTCAACTTACCAAAACCACGATCTGGAAGTTGATTCTTATAGTTGGATGACTTCAAAGTATCAATACCAGCTTCTTCATCTAAATCATCTTGAGCTAGCTCAATCTGTCTTCGATAAAATAACTCCAACTCATCAGTTTTGTCAGTATCTTCGTCGGCAAGTGACTCATATTCAGTTTGAACATTCTCCTCAGACAGTGCACACAACTTCCTTTTAACTCCGCTACTCTGAGAACCTTTGCCCTGTACATCTACACCCATTTGTTTCCGATCCTTCTTCACCATTTCTTTCACTGTGAATTCTTCAATACAAGATTTACCCTGTTGAGAAACCCCAACTTTTGAGTAAGCAATTATTTCTCTACCCATGACTTCTCTACGTCCCTCTTTAACAAGTGCAGGATTTCTCCCACAAGATGGAGGAAAATCTCTGACAGCCGAAATTTTTCTAGGCGGAGGATATTTCCTCTGAACCACTCCAACAATCTGAGAAGTATCTGAAACTTTAGTCAATACACCTGTCTCTTCAAGTTCCAAAGCCCCAACAGGTCTAACCACCTTTTCATCAACACAAACCTCCAAACCAGCCAATTGTGGTTTTGATTCCACACTAAATGATCCACTCTCTTGGTCAGATTTTGCGGGAAGATCTGCCCCAGATTCCATTCGATTTTTTTGTCCATTCAAAACAAGAGAACTGAGGCCTCCTTCCTTCACAGGTGAAAGAGATTCATGCTTAATTTCTTTTAGTGAAGCATAACCATTATCGATATCATGGGAATTAATCTCACTACCCACTGAGTTATGAACATTCTCAACACAATCAGTATCAAGTGGTTTGGGAACTATGAGATGTGCAAACCGACCACAACCAGGCGGGTAATCCCTAACAGCAGAAACTCTCCGACGCTTATACTTAGGCAAATAAGCAAAATTACCATTCTCCATGAATAATCCTCTGAGTGAATTCAGTTTCACGAATCAATTCAAACGCAACAGCAACTGAAAAGCAGTAAATCACTACAACCCAAGACGTAATATGATGAAGAGACAGCTCAATTATTTTTCTTTCATTTCCGCAAGAACCAAACACCACCAAACTAATGAAATCACCAAAAACAGAAGAGGGATCATCACATTTATCACACAACCAAATATCAATCACTCAAATCACATGTAAATACTAAATAAAGATCAAACCCATTACAACTCAAATACAGCAATCGCACAAGCCAAGATCCAGTTGAATTTTTTTTCTCCGTATAAAATAAAAAAAGGTCGTACTTACGACATAATAATCAGCAATCAAAGTGACAAATACAAAGTAACTCAAGTTTTAAAACAAACCTTCAAAACGTAGAAACGCGAGGAAATGTAGAAGAAATGATGTCGAATAGGGGAGGGTTGCAATATGCAGCTGAGAAATGGAAAGCAGCAGCGTCATTTATCGTGATGACGTGTCATGGAGTTGTGAGCGGTCATGATTTTGGTGTGGACAGGGAACGGTTAAGGCCGGTACGTGTAATAGGGAGCATGGTAGGTCATAGGTGCCTGCGTGGGCATTAGATCGTGAGGTTATTGTTGGATAAATTATTTTTCTTGTTTATAGGGAACCTGCTGTCTCGGTAACCCAATAGAGTTTACATTAGAGAATATTACTTCATCCTTTATAAAAAATTATCAAAAAAATTACATGTTAGATGTCTCAAAATAATTAGTCTTATTTAATTTTTTAACCAATTTTTTTCTAAAATATTCTTATAATAATTATATATTTTAATAATTTTTGTTTAATTATCATATTACTATACTTCAAATATATTATTTTCAATATTACTAATTAAAGACAAATCAATAATTATTTCACTTTTCTTAATATTTGTGACAATAAAAAATAACAATTATTTTAGGACAGAGGAAAAATAAGTTATGAAATCTTAGATTTTAAGGTCTTGTTTGGTACGCAAGAAGTGAGGGAAGAGAAGTAAGTTATAGGGGAAGTGAATTCCCTAGTCATGTTTAGTTTTCATTAAGTGAGAAGTAAAATTCTGCCTAGGGAAGTAAGTTAATTTAAATGAGAGAAGAATAAAATTAAGGAAAGAGGTGGGTTTTAACTTCCCTAGTATGAAATGATTATTTTACCGCTTTTATTAATTTTTATTTTTATTTTAAATCTAATTAAATTGTACACTTTTTATAATTATTAATTTTTAATAAAGTTTAATTTAATATTCTTATTTTAAATGACAATAATAATTTTAAATTTTAAGAATTTAAAAATAAATTGATTCACCAATTTAATATAACATATAAAAATAATTTTGTTAAATAAATTATTTTTTTATTAGTTATAATGAATATTTTATAAAAAAAATTATGCATAAATTTATAATATTATATTTTTTATAATTTTTAAAATTATATATATTTTAATTAATTACAATATCTATGGGAATACAATAAAAATTATTATATACTTCCCAGGAAGTGTATTCTCATACTAAACACAAAAATTATATTTTCTCAGTAACTTTGTAAGGCCCCAAAAAAATATAACCTGAAATATATGAAGATGGTAAATTTAATAGTGGCAAATGGCTGAGGGAATAGTTTGCCTAAACCGTTCCTCAACCAGTTTCGAATGAGGACAGAAATTTAACTTCACACAGACAGAAAGCGAAACGGACAGGCAAACGGTTTGAGTGAACTGTTTCACTCTGGCAGGTTAAAATAAGAATCGTATTAGAGAAGATTGAGAGAGAGAATAGTCAAAACATAACCTTAGTTGTCACCAGTCATGGGAAAACCTTTCCAAACCCTTAAGAAACATCTCCAAGCTTTCCCAAACAAAAATCCTTATTTCTCACCATTATATTCTCACAAAACTCATGCGGAACAATGATCTAGTTGAGTTCTAGGTTCGGAGGCAACGAGAAGCAAGGTAACCCTCTGATCCTAGATGAAATTTATGTGTAATTTGGGGGTTATGTATGTTTTAGAGAGATTCTTAAATGTGTAAAGGGTTAGCTTATTATTGTAGGTTTTGGATAGAAGATAGTGATTTGGGGGCTTATGCGAATGAGTGTAAGATAGTGAGATTAAGTGGAATTTGAGTTTAATAAATAAAATGTGAACAATGTGGATGGGTTTTGAGAGTTAACTTGGGAAATGCATAATAATATGGGATTTAGGGTTATGGCTAAGAGAGTAATTAGGGATTTTCCTACTTAAATTCTTAAATGACTTAATTGATATGTAAAATAGTTTATTTACATATTTTTATGATAATGATGTTATAGGAGGAATTGCAAAACCCGAATCAGAGTTGAGCCAAGAGCTCGAATTTGCAGATTTTGAGGTAAGTGCCATTTACACTTACCATTGTATGTCTTGCATCTATATGGTTAAGCATACATGATAAATGCATATTTGTTAAGATAATAGCAAGCATGAGTCTTAAATGAACTTGGATGATGTTTTTGTGATTTTGTATGGTTTATGTAGAATTGATGTGAATGGAGCTTGAGTCCCATGATGATATGATATGCTCTTATGTTTTGTGTAAGTTCGTTTGAGACATGCGACTTAATGAGAGATTAAGTGTTGATTTTATATGCTTGCCATGGTCATGTGATAAATGTATTGATGATGATCATGGGATGGTTATCCAATTGTGATATTGTGAATGCAAGTATAATGTATATGGTTGGCAATAACAATGAGACATGAAACGGGTGAAACATGAGATATGAGCTTATGTGTGACATGCTTGTTAATGATGATTGTAAAGATGGAAATGTAATAAATGTGGCATGGTATTGTAGTGATGTTAATGACCAGAATGAATTGCATATATTCATGTGTTGCATTAGCATTATTGTGTGACACGTGGCCGTGTGGATTTCAAGCGAGAGCTCGATGCCAGACTAGGTTCGATGATATTCGAAGCGAGAGCTTGATGCAGGACTACGTCCGAGGATCATTGTAAGAGAGAGTTTGATGTCGGGTTGGGCCCGAGGTACTATTTTGAGTAGGAGCTCAATGCCAGCTGGGCCGAGGATATTCTAGGCGAGAGCTCGATGCCAGATTGGGCCCAAGGAAAAGGAAGACCTTGGGGCAGACATATTGCATGGAATTGCATTGGCATCATAATGCATTCATCCTTATATGTTAATGCATCTTGCATGAAGAAAAATGATAAAAAAAATGTTGCCATGGATATTGTATGGTTTAAGGCTAAGGAATGTTATTATGAAAATGTTAAGTGATGTGCTAGTGTAGCTTGATTACGGTGGGTTGAAATATGTTGAAAGTTCTGAGAGAGTTTGGTAATAGGATTGCCTTGTGTTGTGTTTATGCATTTGGTATGGATTGATGAATTGATTGATGGCTAAGTTGGAAATGATGTTCATGGCCTAATTGGTGATTATGTACATGGTTACTTGCTTGGATGCTATAATTGTGCTGTTGTGCTGTAATTAAGTTGAGTTGATGTGGCTTGGTTCATGTCTATGTGTGAATTGCTGCTGTGAATTGTGTTGAACACTGTAGGAAGCAAGGCAGAACGGGTTGGAGAATGGTTTGTGAAAACTGTTTTCCAAACCGATCCACTTCCAAAGATTTTTGGAAGGCTGGAACGGACTCGGCAAACCGTTCCCAAAATCATTCCACTTTTAAGGACATTTTGGATGGGCGAAACAGTTCCCGAAATGGTTTTTGTAAATCGTTCAGGAAACCGTTCCACTTATAAAAACTTTTGCAAAGGGCAAAACAGTTTAGGTAAACTGTTTTTTAGACCATTTCCGTCTAAGAAACAATGTTAAATTGGAATTAAAGAACAGATATGTGAAGCTCATTTTTCAAATCTGTTTAACCAGGTAAATCATATTCTTAAATAATAATAACAATATTAGAGTGAAATCAGAAGAAAATAAGAGGAGAGAGAAAATGAAATATCATTTCATAAACCACTCGGGCCCAAAACATTAGTAACATAAAAGTTTTACATTAAAAACAGTAAAAGAAGTTTGAAAACATTCAAACTCAAAATAGAAACATTTATACAAACTGTACAATATGTACAATGTCAAAAATGGAAGCACACAAAACAGATGAATGGAGCTCGACCTTTGACAACACTATCTGGTGTAAAGATCACTGCAGCTCTGATCCAGTGGCAACTATCTGCGTCCTGCGCATCATTTAGACACATAAACAAAGGTGAGTATGTTTACAATACTCAGTAAGCTTCATACGCTATAATTGATTCATAAAATTTAAATGTGCGCAAGAACAATCAATATCCCAACTCGAGATATGATTCTCCTCTAACCTAATCAAATAACTCAATCATACCACATAATCATAGTCACACATAAGCCATACATTCCATCCATATCGACTCGAAATCAATTTCAAACATTATCATATAGTCGAAACATTCGCATCTCAAATCATCATAATCAAATCTCATTTTCATTTATCATAAGAATTAGAATGCGATTGAAACATCACGACAATAATCAATATTCATAAGAATAACACAGATATGAATACAAGTATCCATAATCGTAAAGCATTCATAATCAATAACACGAATCAAATATGTTATGAATGAATGCGAATCAAATGCATATGAATGCTATGCAATCACATGCGAATGTCTGCCCCTGGGTCTTTCTTTTCATTTCTTTTTCTTTTCTTTTCTTTTCATATCATTTTTCCCTCGGTCCCAGACCGGCATCGTACCCAGTACGACATCGAGATCTCTCTCGGAATCATCAGTCCTAGAGCGGCATCGAGCTCTCGCCCAGAATCATCAGGCCCAGTCTGTATCTCATTTCTCAGTGTTACACAGTAATGCAACACAATGAATGATCAATGCATTCATATATCACAATCTCGATCACGTATTCTCAAACATGCTCAACAAAGAAATCATATGCTTTCTCATATATCAATGTCGTATGAATATCAATTAAAACATCTGGAGCATGTTAGTCAAACATATATCAACCAAACGTCAATATATCAATCAGAGCATACCAAACTAAATCAAACAAAGTTCATAAAATGAACAATAAGGCAACTACAACAACATGCCAAACAATCACATAATTGAATCATATCAATGTTCCAAAGAACATATCATACATAATACATCTCATACATAATAAGCTTTTCAAAGCTTATAATCAAATAACCAAACATTATATCAATATACTAAGAATCAACCATATGTCAATTTAAAACATATTTCCATCAATACATTCCTTCCATTCCATATCAATCATAAACCAAACATAGATCAAACCATCACATTCATGAAGGTTCAACTAAAAACCTAACAACTCAGCATAGCATTATAGGCATCTTTACTTAAAAATAATCGGCCTAAAACAAAGTACGAATCAATATGTAAGTGTAAGAACACTTACCTCTAAAAAAACAAAAATCAACAAACAACACAACTCAAAACTCTCCCTTCAAAACTATCAAGATCCTCCTATATGTCATTCATAACATACAAAGAATCAAGAATTAATGCAAGTATTATCAACTCTAAATCAACCATTTATCATCCTTTCCTTATGCTCTAACCATACCAAATTCCATCCTATACAAGATTACATTATCAAAACCATTTCCCTAATGTCTTTTAAGTTTTAATCATTCATTAACATATAATTTTAGCATCAATATCAATATAACCATAAGAATTCAACACCATTCTAACTTCCACCATCAACCCTTGTATACCTTAAACAAACCCTAAGTTTTCCACTCTTTGATCAACCTTTCTTCCTCCAAAACTATCCTAACACTTTCCTCATATGCAAGCCATCAATCTCATTTCATTTTCACCATTTCCAGCAAAGAACTCATCATTAAACAACCATATAATTCAGCAATCAACCAAACATCAACCTTAAATAAACCATTCAAACTTTTGTTACCATCTTACCTTATTAACCTAGGCAAAAAATCCAACCTCAAATCACTTTATTTCACTCAAGAACCACTCCTCTGCACTTTATCAGCTCCCTTGAGGTTTGTTTAGGTATGATGTTTTTAGATGTCGGAAGAATCAAGCGATTCTTATATGTTTTTTCCAGAAAATGACAATCCACGCGTGGTGGATTGTGAACTATGCGTGTTGGTAACGACCACGCGTACTTCTCTTTCCGCTACGCGTACTTCTAATTTCCAACATTTCTCCGATTTTCTTCGATCGTTTCATGTCAACCTCATATCGACCTTTGATCAACCTTTATATATTGATGTTTAAAGACTTATTTACCATAATTTACGATGAAAAATTCTCGGAATGTTACAAGATCGAATAGAGATTAAATAAGGATGATTGTCGTATCTCATAATGTACATAAAACTTAATAAGAAACGAGTACTTATGTATTACCTAGTATAGTAAGTGTGTTAAGCACACTTACTCAGTAATGAAAATTACTCACATTAGAATTGTTTGAATGTGGTGGGTGTAGGTTTAGGAGGATTTCCACAAGCGAGGTGGATGGAGCACGTTTTTAAACAAACATGGATTGATTATAGGGGATTTTGAATAAGTGTCTTGGTTTATTACATTGTAATTTTAAGTCCATGTGTAAATATTTTCATTGTTGAGTATTCTTTACAATTAAAAAATATAGGTGTGGATTTCTAATCCTATTAAAAAATTCGAGTATTAAATTTGGGCGTCACAAATTTACTTCCTGAATAATTTACTTCCTTAGTAACTCATTTTCAAAAAGTAAGTTAATTATACAAAACAAGTCCTAAGATAATTTATTTTATGTTTTGAAAATTTCACATTGTTGAACATAAATGATAAATTCTATAGGAAGTTGTGACGAGGTTAAATATTTTTTATTCTTTAAAGCTAAATACTGAATAAGAGATAAAAATAATTATTTAAACAAAATAAGATGTAGTAATAATAAAATTTAATCATTGTGTAATATGCATAATTACCGATAAATTATTTTAAACTAATAAAATTTATAAAAAAAAATATTATTTCAGCAATAAAAATGTAATATTACTTCAAAGATAATGCTCATTTAAAATAAAATAAAAATCAAATGGGGACAATGTTGGCACTCATCTTTAGGGATGAAGGTGGGTAGTGAAAAGTCGAAAATTTGCCCTAATAAGTCCAATCTAAACTAGTTTCAAATGAGTTTGGGGCTAGTACAAGTATTTAAAACCCCACCCGTCATGAGTTCGAGTAAAGTACGGGTTCGGCCCTTTAAGTGTCCAAAACCCGAACTTGCTAGTTAATTCTCAACAGTGCTATTAGATTTCCCTAGATGTTTTAAACATGATGTGGCAACGGAAAAATAAAAATTTTTACATCAAAACATTCAAGAAAACACATAGGAACACAAACATGCACAATTTTGCAAACTAATTAGCTAGTTATAGGGTTTTACCTTTAAAGATGATGTCTTTTTTATTCCAAATGATTAATAAATGTATTTACTATATAAATAAACATTTATACAACTTTGTTCCACTTCAAAATAGTCATCTAGAGGCTGATGTTAAGCTACCATCCTCTAATTTCACACATGCACACAATCAGTCTTATTGAAAATGTAACACCCAAAAAGTTTTAAAATTTTGAAATGAAATGAATCCCTAAAATTTAGAAGAAATAAATTTTAGTGAAATGTGATATCCAAAATTCGTTAAACTTAGAAAAAATTACATAATGATGAATTGGAAGAAATAAATTTTTCGTACGCACATAACAGACAAAAATTCATTAAAATTAAGAAAATAAATAATCGCCAAAGACTAAAATAAATACAATCCGTAGGAAGTAAAACTCCATAAATTGTTAAAAATATAAATAAATATGACAATCGAGCAAAATAAACTCATATAAACAAAGTTATTTTAATAATGGACTATATACATACACCCTATCAAAACCCTAATCCTAAACACTAACACACGAACACACAAAAAACACTGCCCTTTCTCTCCATCATCAATTGTTCTCCTCTCCTTTCGCTCTCAGTACTCATTTTTAAACTTCAAACCTTAGCCATCATCACCCTTCACCTGTGGAACTCATTTTAAAATCTATTTTCTCTGATAAATAGTAATAATAAAAGAAATGATATTGAAATCAGATCTTAAAATGAGGAGAGAGAAAATACATATACACGCTTTCTAAAACAACTGGGCCAACTTGTTTAGTTTTCAAAATCATACACAAGCGAAAGCAAAAGGTTTGAAAAAAACATTCAAACTTAAGAACGTGTGTATATACAAATATATAAGTACAAAATACAAAATGTGAAAAAATCTCTGGAGTTAGACCTCTTACGCAAGTAGCAACTGAATTATGATCACTGTTGTCTCTATCCAAAAGCAGCTACTACGATATGCACATCATTTAAACAACAAATGGGGGTGAGTATGAAACATACTCAGTAAGTAATCTTAGCTAATCATAGTACAATCAGCTCTTAATGATGTGCAGGGGAAAAATTTAAATCTACACGAGGACGTGCCTATCAATTTTCTCCCTATGGCATCCGTTTATGCCAGTACAAGTCATAACCATTCAAAACACACAGGATTTTATAACCACAAAAGTATATACACTTAGTTCAACACACAATAATCTTTAGATCATTCAGTTCTATCAATATAGCACACAACAACATTAAGATCACACAGATCAATCTAACATCCACACAGGATAACATATAGTAAATAAAACCCACACAGGCTTAATTATCCACATAGGAATGATCACATAGATCATATTTACATGAAATAATCATCCACACAGGATTAATCATATCGATCATACATATAGAAATGTAAATGTATGAAATGAAATGCTAATGCAAATCCACATAGGATGACCCAGGTATTTGTCCTC
>CANYCX010295993.1:0-12331 GCA_948193385.1 Breynia disticha f. nivosa
GAGGGACAAGATAGATACGCACGTTCTCGTGCTATTATATAATTTCCCTGCACATCATGTTTAAGTGATAAAAGCTAAGAATACTTACTGAGTATTGTTTATACTCACCCCGTTTTGTTTACATGATTGTGCAGATCGTAAGTAGTTGCTGCCACTGGACTTCAGCGTTGATCAGAGCTTTCCGAGTTTACGTTAGAGGTCGAGCTCCAGTTGTCATTTTTGTATTTTGGATTTGTACATGTTGTACATTTTTGTATATACACGCAGGTTTTTAGTTTGAATGTTTTCAAACTATTTTGCTTCCACTACTGCTTTGTTTTACGAATGAAAACAGATTTGGGCCGATGTTTTGATTTATACAGCGTGTATATATCTTTTATTTTCTCTCTCCTCTATTTTTAAAAACTATTTTATATCATTTCTATAAATTATATTGTTTATCAGGAAAACAGGTATTTAAAAATGAGTTCCTCACCTTACATGTCATTAACTATATGTTTAGTTGTTTTGGGTTTGATTCTGATGTGGTTGCATGTGACAACATTCACCACCTTAGCACATTATAAGAGAAGCTCTCGTTAACCCTTTCCTTATACTTTAACATTGAGGACAATGCCATGTTTAAGTGTGAGGATGAGAAATGTTTGTTTATTTCTTTTTTTGGCATTTTTTAAATTTTATACTTATTTCATGATTGGCATGAATATTTTGTTTTATTTTTTGTGTGATTGCATTATTTGTTTGTCATTTTCTACATATATTAGGTCATGTTTTCGTATTATATTTTTCTTTGAGTTTCTCATCATGTGTGTATTTGAATATGTTTATTCTTAATTATTCTGCAAAGACAATATGAAGCTTAAAATCTGAAAATTAAAATATTCCCACTTCTCAATAATTTGAGTTTTCATGCACCATAGTTTCAACATTTGACAGCCCCTAGTACTAGAACCAATGACGTTGATTACAGTCATATAAACAAACCTTGGAAGAATTTTAAGACTAAACACTTACTATTTGTTGGGTAAAGTTTTTAGCATTTTTAGTAAGCACCTTCTAGGATTTGTTGTTAAGTACATGTTGATACCATAATAAATTAAAACACCAAGACGAATAAAGTCATTGTTCGATAGCTATTTGCATATCCTTTTCCTTCAATAACTACATTCCAATTGTTTATCTCTTATTAACCCCGTTAAGGCTAGACCTTTTCTTTGTATAAATTTGAATAAACCACTCTCTTTTCATTTTAGACCACCTTTATTGCACCCTATGTTAAGAAATTTTTTTATGATAAAATGTCAACTAACATTGTCATGTTATCATGTGTAGTAAATTGTATAATTCCTTAAAATATTACTAATGCAATTTAACACTTCCATACTATGATACTTAATGAGAGTTATACTAGCATGTGTTAATTTGTACATGTAATCATGATTTTTCCCTTCAAAATAAAAATTAAAAAAGGAACAAAAGAATAAAGAAAAAAAAAGCAAAAATAAAGAAAAAAGAAAAAAAAGGCAACTGCAACTTAAGATGTTATGTTATTGCAGCTTTAGAAATTTGAAGAATAAGGACTTATACTTTAGTTTGATATTGCACTAATAGCTATATTTACATTTTTATGTATTTACCATTTGTACTTCCTGTTTGTTCTCAACTTAACTCCTTTTGATTAGCCACATTATAAACTTAAAGAAAGTCCTTTTCAATTGTTATTCTAATTTATATATCTCTAGAAGATACAATAAGAATTAATACCAAATTTTGGCAAGAATTGTTAGAAATGAATAGGAAGATGATTGTTACCCTCTTTGACATGAAAATTTTTTCTGTAGAAAAATCTGTGAGGTGTGACTGTGATTACTTTTAAGGAGGCATTACTAATGTGGAGGTAACTTTAATTGTTTAAAGTTGCCAACGGACTAGGGCTACTTTGTGTTGCTTGTTGATATTTCAATGCATGTCGATTTGGATGAACTTTATGTGGAGGTAAATGAGTGATTGAAAATTTAATTTTCTATTGTTTAAATTTTCTTAATGCTAAAGGACAAACATTGTGTTAAGTTTGTGGATGATTGATTAGTTGCATATTAGGCATTGTTAGGTTGTATTTTAGTTGCATTTTGGATGTCTATTTGTCTTTATGTGTTGACTTAAATATATTATTGTATTTTGTTATTGTTTAGGTGAAATGAAAGGTGATTAGGAGTTTTGGTGCCATCTTGGAGCTATGGATAGAGATGGCACTAGATTATAACATGATCATGTCATAATGATCTGACTAGAGCATTTTGCATTGGGACTTATGAGCTCTAACATTAGAGTTATTTGATTGCTAGAGCTAGTGAATAATGATTTAAAAATGTCACTTTGTGTATTTTTAGGGATATTGTGATATTTAACTTTAATTAGCATTAGGTTTTTACCAGATCATATGATGTTATTTTTTGGGATATCATACTCTTTTAGGAGAATTAAGATTGTTCTTTTATTATATTTTCTATAGAAAATTTCAGAAAAACTTGATAATGTTTTGCTCTTTCGTTTTCATGGGTAGCTGAACCCTCTTCCAAGTTAAGGTACATTTGATATTCAATCCTAGACAGCGTGAGACTATTATTCTTCATTATTAATGAATGATTTTAGTAATTATTTAATTTATAGTCATAGTTCTTTTATTATTTCCTTGATTGATTAATTGATTGAAATAATATATTACTAGTTAGTAGTAATTAAGTTGTTCTCATTATTTTTCACATTTGCAGCAACTAACTTGAATCTATATGGTTGGACAACTTTCAATGTTAGGAAATTAAATAATCTAGTCTATATAATTCACGATGTTTTTGGTATTATTGGCTAAGAAAAAAGTCTTTCTAATTCTTAATACTGCTATAAATTAAATCTTGAGAGACATTCTGGGGGTTGTTTAGTGGTTAGGAAAATATTTTGCAAGGCATCATGAAACTATCAATAAACTAAGGAAAATTGGTCATTTGAGTACATCACTGATGATTATAACTTTGTCTATTGAAATATTCATTTACTATTTTTTTGTTTATAAAAAGCTTTCAAGTATGAACGAAGTACTGCATTGACTAGATTCCCGTCAAAATTGTTTTTCGTCTTAATTTTGCTTCCTTATTATTCTTCCAAATTGTTTACGTTAATTTTATTTTAATCACCAAACAAATCAATTTGTTAATTTTATTTTAATCACCAAACAAATCAATTTTCTATATTTTTATTTTTTGGGAGATAATTAAATTTTCTTTAGTCTCTATGGTTAGACCATATTCTTGTTGTTATACTCGTATTTAGTTATTGTGCAGGAACTTTATTTTTTTTACTGGTTGACACCCGATTACTCATTATCTCACATATTATCAAAATACAATGAGGATTCTATTGTTAACCTTCATAATTCAACATAGTTGGTTCCATTAAACAAACGAGAAAAATTGAATTCACCCAATAGTTTCAAAGTGTGTTTATATCTTTCTTGGATGTTTTACTTAAGGAATCCTTCAATTGATGAGAACAGAAGCTTTAATACCAACTTTAGAACCTAGATAAACTTTATAAAGGGAATTGAATAGAACTTATAAGAATGACTAATTTTTTTGGAATTAAAATGAATAAAAACTTGAAGACAAGATGGATGGTAGTTCAGTGATCAACACCTACGTTCACTACCTAAGGTCCCATTTGGGATTTGGAAAACTGATAGTACTATTTATAAACATTCACTCCATGTATTTTATGATGATTTTTGTTATAATTTGATAGATAAAACTCATGAATATAAAAGCTTTTCAATAGATATGGTTTTATCTAGGTGCGCTCAAGAATGCGGAAATTTCTCTATGATTTAGATGGAAATGAAGAAGTATTGAATGAGAGCATTTTGGAGTATGAATTCAAGAGACTTTGAGCTTGGTTTGGGACTTAAATTATTGGCCGAAAGGGACATAAGGATCATGCTATCGCAAGCAACAAAATGGAGACGCGCTCGAATATAAATTAGTGCTTGAGATGCATGAGTTTGCGAAGATCATGTCGAAAATGCGAGAGAGTTGGGGCCCTAATTTGGATGGAAGAAGGAGAAAACAAGACCTCATTAAAATGAGGAAAAATATGGCCAGAAAGCAGGTCACATTCATGACCAAAGGCAACCACGAATGATGGATGAAAATGGCTCCAAACGTGACTCAAATTGGAAGCAAAATCGGCCAAAAAATGAGTCACGTTTGTGACATCTTTGAACCACGATTGAAGCCATGAGAATGGAATTCGTGACTCTAAAAAAACATTGAAATTTTTGGTCAGGAAGACACATTCATGACTCACTTGCATAAAAAATGGAGTGAAAATGGAGCAAATGTGATTGATCAAAGTTAGACAAAAGTGAAGCTCATTTGGTGTCACGAACGTGACCAGCATGTTCCACGAATGGATGGTAGATTTTTGCACTCGTGACTCTTGTTTTAATGCAACAAATTGAGTCCAGAAGGTGAGTCACGTTCATGACTCACCATGATCATGAATTGGATCATTCGTGGCATTGTTCTAAACAAAGAATTGGAGCCAATTTTGATGCAGATCCATGATCATGAAAGTGACCATCAATTCACCACGTTTTGAGGCTAGAAAGTAGAACTCGTGACTTTTCTTAGTAGCTCAAAAAATAGCAGAAGGTGCATCACGTTTATGATCCAAAAGCACCACGAATGAGGTGAAGAGAAGAGCCAAACGTGACTTGAAATGTTGCTTGCAAATTTGGGCAGAATGCTAGTCACGTTAGTGACCAACATGGAACAAGTTTTATGGCTGAATTGAGGCAAAAGTGATTCACTCTAAATGGTCTAAAATTTCCTCAATTTGGCTGGGTTAAGTGTGGGCATTTCAGACACTTTACAAGGGCTGAATGAAGGCATATAAAAAGGGGTTTGTGCTAGGGTTTAGGGACACTTTTTTTGGGCTGGGCATTCTTTGAGGAATAGAGGGAGCTTTGAAGGGTTTTCTTCTCATCTTTTTTCTCATGGTTATGTCCTCTTTGCTACCATTTTCTTTGTTGATAGTGTTAGCCATGTTAGACTAAACATTTGTTATGTTTTCCCAATATGTAAATAGACTATATACTTGGTTTACTTGTTGGATTTGAGGATTATGCTTGAATGAACTATCTTTTGCTAGAATGATTGACTATTTGATTGGGATTATGGATGAATGATATTGTAGACATTTTGTGATTGATTGCTTGAAGAGTACCTATTGTTTGCAATAGAAAGAGAGATGTAATTAATTAAAGGCATGTGAATAATCCATAGTAGTGATAGGCTAGGATTATATCTCATTGTACCTTAATTAATCGAATGCTAGTTTAGGAAATTTGATTGCAAAATTGTCTTATCATTCAATTTTAGTAATCTTATCCCAAAATTACAAAAGCCAAGGGATAACAAGGCTAATCAAATAGTGTTAGCGCTCAATTGGATAGAAATATACCAAGTGATGCTAATGTATTAGATGAAATGCCTAAGTGACCAATGGCCTTGTCTAATTTAATGTATCATGAAAGTAGAACATTATTTAGGTTTAAGGACTCAATTTAAAGCATCCCGAAAGGGACTCTTAATTAATGATACAGCGAGAACACCATCATTAACCTCAATCCATCCAAGTAACCAAGTGTGGGTCTATTGAAGTATAGGAAAGCCCGACGCTTTCAGTTATTGTTTTAAGCTTTTATTCTCATTTACATATTTAGTCTTTAGTTCAACTCTTCTAAAACCAACAATTGCCATGTTTATTGCTTTAATTTATTTTCTTATTAGCACCGAATCAATTTAAGTAAAGCATTCACCGACAGATTTGATCCAGGAGGCATACTTCCGTAATAAAACTACACTGATCTAGTGCGATAGCTAGACACTGGTCAAGTTTTTGGCGCAGTTATCAGGGAACATCGTATTTATTTTCATTTAGTGCTTATTTGTTTTTCTAACACTCTTTTTGTTGTTAGTTTTATCTTTTTGTATGTTTTAGTTTTTGTTTATGCTCCTCCAAGGTCACAATCATCTGGAAGAACTTGTCAATTATTATCCAAAAATAGAACGGGTGATTTCTGAATGAAGAATTAGGAATCAGAGAATGGAACGACAACCAGAGTTTGATGAGGGGATCCATGAGTAGAGGGGAGTCCCTAATGAAATGGGCACAGATCCAATGTTGTTGAGGCGAAATGGTAATGGTAGTGGAAATGGTCATAATGTTGATAATGGGGTAGATGGGAGACAAGTTTCGCCGCCTCAAGGAGGGATTGGAAATCCCCATTGTCTTGTGCTCTCCATCTTGTATAGTGTTGAGCTCGGGGTTAGAAATTATGAGTTAAAGGGGTTCACTTCAATATGTTACCTTCCTTCCATGGATTAACATTAGAGGATGTGCTATCATTCTTCCAAGAGTTCTACACCATGCTTTAAACCTTTCCACTTGATGGGTTGGCCAAAGATGAATTGAGGATGAGGTGTTTCCCATAGACCTTAAAAGATAGAGCGAAGGCTTGGTTGATTAATTTGCCAGAGGGCTCCCTAAGAACATGAGATGAGATATATAATAAGCTTATGGTAAACTATTATTCACCTCAGAAGACTATTGACCTTCGGAGCAAGATATGCACATTTACACAACTAGATGGCGAGGCTTTCCACGAGGCATGGGAACAGTTAAGATGTTCCTCACGCAATGTCCACATCACCAATTTCCTTTGGCCTTACTCACTCAATTTTTCTATGAAGGGTTGTCTTTGGTTAATCAATCATTAGTAGATACCACATCTGGAGGTTATGTGCAAGATAAGACGGCTGAGGAGGCATGGGACATTTATGAGTTGGTAGCCAATAACACTCAAAACAAGGCCATTAGAGGGCAAAAAAGGGCTCATGTGAGTCAAGTGTCTTACCACAATTTGGATTTGAATTCGAAGATTGATGAGCTTACAAAGTGTGTGAAGACCATTATAAGGGAGAAAGTGGCAAGGGTTGAGGCACAATGTAGGATTTGCAGTGGAGGAGACCTTATGGAGGATATGTGCATGTATAGAGCAACGCTGGGCTATGCAGACACTAATTGTGAGGGTGTAGAGGAGACTAACTTTGTTGCTAGAGGAATGAACAAACCTTCTTAACCAAATAACCCTTATTCCAACACCTATAACCTAGGATGGAGGAATCATCCTAACTTTAGATGGAGGAACAATTCCAACAACCAAACTCCACCACAACCAAACACATACCCATCTCCCAAACCAAACACTTATCCCTCCCAACCATTCCAACCAAGGCCTCCACTTTCAAGACCCACGTACCCACTACCACCACAAAACTTAAATGATCCAACCTCTTCAACCCATCACCAAAGCCCAAGTTTAGTTTGGAAGAGATGTTTACAAAAGCTCTTGGGAAGGTAGATCAATTTATAGATGCCCAAACCACTACCAACCAATGCTTTGAGAACTTCATCAAAGCTCAAACCTCTGTCAACAAGTCTACTTTGGCTACTTTGCAAGGTTTAGAGCATCAAGTGGGCCAATTGCCAAAGCAAGTGGCAGAGAGAGAGAAAGGCAAACTCCCGAGTTCATCCACTCAAAATCCAAAGGATAGTTTTTGTGCTATCACATTATGTAGTGAGAGGATTTTGAAAGAAAAGATGATTGATAATGGATCGGGCAAGAAGAATGAGCAAAGTTATGGTAGGGTTAAGAAGGACAAAGAGGACACATATGATGAGAAGCGGGATGATGGAACTTGGAGTGGTAATGTGTTGAAATAAAGGCACTTAAGGTTGAGAAGTAGACTCATGCAAAAAAGAGTACGAAAACACTAGAGGAGGACTTCACTTCTATGCCTCCTCCACTATTTCCTCAAGCCATTAAGGCCACTCCCAAGACCACAAAATTTTTGAAATATTTGGAGTGGATGAGGCAAGCTCACTTTAAGATACCATTTCTCGAGGTCGTCTTTCATATGCCTAAGTACGCCAAGTTTATCAAGGCACTCATCTCAAACAAGAAGAAGTTAGAAGAATATGCTTCTACGCCTTTGAGTGAGGAGTGTATTGCCATCATTCAATAAAAGCTTCCTCTAAAATTAAGAGACCCGAGGAGGTTTTGGATTTTGATATCTATTGGGACATTGGACATCGATAGGGCATTATGTGACTTGGGTGCTTCCATCATCCTTATGCCTTTGCCTTTGTATGAGAAGCTTGGACTCAGGGAGCTTAAACCATGCACAACCTATTTACAACTTGCAGATCATTCCATCAATTACCCAGAAGGGAAGTCAGAGGATGTGTTTATTAAAGTTGGGAGATTCTTATTACCCGCTGACTTCTTTGCATTGGATATGGAGGGGGCTCTGACCTACCGATTATTCTTGGGAGACCGTTTTTTGTAATAGGGAGAGCGGCGATTGATTTGCAAGATGGGAAGCTTACACTCTGAGTGGACAAGAGACACAAAATTTTGAGTTTTATCAACCAATTAAGTGCTTAAAGATGGATAGAGGTGTATTCTAAATAGAGATGGTAAAGGGGGACACTATTGGAGATTTTGTTAAGGACCCTAGAGATACAAGAGCAAGTGTGTAGGAGCTGTCATGCAAAATGGAGAAGAAGATTGGAAACAAGGCAAGTGTGGGGTGCAGAAAATGAAGAAGAACAAATACTTATTTTCGAGGCCTTTCAAGGATGCAAAGGTGAAGAAATCCACTCCAGTTTTTGCCAGACAAGCATTGGTGAGGATGACTGGTAGACACATGGGAAATTTTGTTTGGAGCATAACGAGGATCAAACCACCAGACACCATACTAGAGACCATGCCAGAGGCTACACCAGAGACCATACCAAAGACCGAGATGATTTGACCATCTAAAAAATGCTAAACTACCCATATCTACAATGATGTAAAACTATGTCAACAAATTTATTTCCTTTCTAGAATCATTTAGTTGCATCAATGTTTATGTTATGTCTTTTTATTGCTTTCTTTTCTTTTCAATGTTTATGCATTAATCATATAGGAGCATGTTTACAATTATGTCTTGCATTTTTCTTATTTTTATTTTGTGTTTTTTGTAGAACCCTTTTTGTTGCCTTTTTGTTAAAGAAGTGTAAATGCATGAATGCCAAAGCCAATGATGCAACCTTATGAATGGAAACAACGAGCGACTAACCGAGAGAAGCTTTCTCTTTCCCTTTCCCTCTTCTTTACGTTCTAACTAATTAATGCCAATTTTTGTCCTCAATATTTCTTTGAATGAATGATTGATTGTGACATTGAGGAAAATGTCAAGCTTAAGTGTGAGGAAGGTGTTTATGATTTATGATTTTGTTTTCCATTTTTTTAGGGGTTGGGATTTGTGCGTGCTCGAAGTATGCGAAATGTGCGAGAATTTTTTTCTTTTTACGAATTTTTTTTTTCAAATCTTACAAAATTTTAGCACTTTTCTTATACTCAATGTGTATAATGTGTGTTATTTAACTTTGAGTGAAATTGAGGTACATTGTTTAAGAAAATCATGGGAAAACAAACTTGTATATAATGTTGAGTGTAGGTGCATGACACGATTGAGAACCTTGAACTTGGTCTTGAAAAGTTACGATTGGATAGCTCGAATGGTCGAGTGGGAGATTTCTCAAGTTTGGTTAAGGAGGTATAAATGGTTAAATTTTATTAGCATAAGTATTGAGTATGTCTATTACATAAAGAATTGATGAGATTTTGGCCTATAAAAGAAAAAGAATGTGTCAATGGTCAAAAGTGCTAAAAAAATTTGAACACATCTATTCCATTCATATTTAGGTGGATTTTTATGTAATTTTAATAGATACACCATGAGATTAGATTAGGATTATGTTCATTTTGGGTTTTGTCTAGGTTTGATTGAAGAACATTAAGATCTTGCTAGATTTCGATGGAAAATGAAGGCACATCAAGTTGGTCATATTTTGGAGTCATGTTGGTGCAAAGTACTTAAGCTAGCTTGAAATGGGCACATAAAAATGAAGTGGAAAAATGGGTAGAAGGTGAGTCACGAACATGACTCACCCATGCCTCGATCGTGGTTGACTAAAAGCTTCAAGATTATTGTGGACAGAAGGCAAACCACGATCGTAACCAGAAGTACCATGTTTGGGATGGAACATGACTTAGGAAGAGAATGGTTCCATTTTAGACAGAAGACAGATAGCTTTCTTATTGGCAGGAGTCTCAAACGTGACTCGAAGGGATTTTCATTCCATTTTATGGGCAGAAGACTCGTCACGAATGTGGTTCACTTGAACCACGCTCGTGACCCAGCTGAGGGATATCATTTTTTGGACAGAAGGTGAACCACAAACGTGGTCCACCTCAACCACGAATGAGGCTCACTTGCACTCAGATTCGAGAATTGAACAGAAGATGCATGTCGAATGTGATTCATTCTAACCACGACCGTGACTCAAGCATGCAACTTTCTGAAAATGGGTAGATTGTGGACCACGAACATGATTCATTGGCAACCACGATTAAGGTTGTGCTCGTGGTTCCTCTGCTCAAAAGCAGGAATTAACTAGAAAGGGTGTCTCGAACGTGGTTCAATCAAACCACGATCAAGATCGATCGTGATTGAGCATTGGAATTGGGCTGAATACTACCAGAAGAGGAGCCACAAACGTGACTCATCTGGGTCACGTTTGGTGGCCAGATATTAGTCATTCGTGACTCAACAAGTTTGGACAAAAATGCCCTTATGGTGAGTGGTTTAATGACGGACAAAGAAGACAATTCTAAGGCAAAAGAGACACATATTTAAGGCTTCATTGTGAAGAGAGAGGATGTTTTTTGGCTGGGAGGAAAGAGGCTAGAGAGGTTTTATTAGGGTTTTCTTTCATTCTTATAGATTTACATTATGTCTCTTTCATTTCTTGCTTGTTTGTGGTTAGATTTAGTTATGCTTGGCTAAATACTAGTTGGGTTTTCCTTAGAATGTAAATAGACTGATTGTTTGGTTTTCTTAGATGGATTTTGAAGTTTTGAGTTGAATGATTATATTTTGTTGAATGATTATCTCTTGGTTGAACATATTGAATGAATGATTTAATGGGCAATTATAGTTAATTGATTTTAGTGGTACTAAGTCGGAATTCTGAAAGTTGAGGCTTAGAAATGTCTAAATCATCGATTGAATCTATGTCAAAAAATGCCTAGGGGTGGTTTTTCTAGGATTAGATATTCATAGATGACGATTGGTTGATTGCACTACGTGAACAATTGATTATAATTGTTGATTGATTATTTGTTATAGGTAATCCTACTCCAGAATTGCAAAAGCCTAGGTTTAGGAAGGCCAAAACAATAAAATTAAGGTGTGTTTGGATAGAAATATACCAAGCACCCATAATCTGTTCGATGAAATGCCTAAGTGACTATGGCCTTTACTAGTTCCAATGTATCACAAGAGTAGAACATTGACTAGTTTTGAGGACACAATCTCGAGCAGTTCGAAAGGAACTCTTAATTGAGGATAGTGTGAGAACACCTTCATTGACTTAAAAACCAATTGGGAAACCAAATATAAGTCTATGGAGTTCTAAGAAGACCCAGTACTTTTCATTATTGTTTTTACCTCTTACTTTTATCTGTTTTTACTATTTAAACTTGATATCACACACCAACCTATCATGTTTATCGCTTTCTTTTATTTTTGTTTTAGCACCGAATTAACTTAATTACTACGTTTCGATCATGGGAGTTCTACTTCCGCGGTAAAACCACATCGATTCTAGTGTGTTTGCTAGAGCCGGTCAAGTTTTTGGCGCCGTTGCCGGGGAACGGAGTATTTATTTTGAGTTCGTGCTTTTTTTTACAAACATTTATCTTGTTGTTGGTTTTATCTTTTTGCAGCTTTAGGTTTTGTTTAGGCTTCTCCGAGGGCACAACCATCCTGAAGAACTTGTTAATTATTACCCGAAAATAGGGAGGGTGATTTTGGAACGCAGGGTTAGGAATAGGAGAATGGATAGGCAACCAGATTTTGAGGAAGGGTTCCGTGCGCCAGAGGGTGGAGTCCCTAATGAAATGGCTGCGGATCCCATGTTGTTGAGACGTAATGGAAATGGTAACAACATTAGTAATGGCCATAATTTTGCTAATGGGGTGGATCGGAGACAAGCTCCGCTGCCTCAATGTGGGATTGGACATCCTCCTAGGGGTACATTGAGAGAGATCTGACGACCGGTTATTGGTGTGCGACCTTCATGTATAGTGTTAAGTCCAACA
>CANYCX010296054.1:0-10074 GCA_948193385.1 Breynia disticha f. nivosa
AGTTTTCTTGGGAAAATGAATGAGGCCTGAGCCTTGGATGGCTGCCAAGATAGATGTTCTAGATTCACTGAGAGGGGTAAACTTCTCAAACCTTGGCCTCATTGGTTCTTTGTAGTTGTTTCTTTTATCATTCTTCCTACTTGGCTCTTCTTGAATATCTCTTTCTTTTCTCTTACGTTCTCTCTCATCCTTTGTGGCTACAATTTTCATCATTTCTGCCTGGGAGACATACTTATTTGCCACTACAAATAAATCTGCTAAAGATTTTGGCTGGTCAAGTGATAATGACTCCTGTAGTTGCACAGATCGTGTCCCTTGCAACATAGCCGCTACCGCCACTCCGGGTTGTAGCTCACGGATCTCCAAGGTTGCATTTCTGAATCTATCAACGTATTGTCGCAAAGACTCCTTTTCTCCTTGCTTTACACTCAACAAGTACGTTGCATCCTTCTTTCTTTTACTGTTAATTATGAAGGTGTTGATAAACTCCTTCTTCAGCTGATTGAAGCCAGCGATAGAAGCCTCCTTCAATCCATTAAACCAATCACGAGCGACATCCTTCAACATAATTGGGAAGGCTCGACACATAATCGCTTCCTCCCATCCATGCAAGAGCATGATGGCCTCATAGTTTTGGAGGTGTTCATAGGGATCCTCCTTTCCAGTGAATGAAGAAAGCTGAGCCATCTTGAACTTAGATGAGAGTGGTTTCTCCATCACCTCCCTTGTGAATGGATATTTCACATCACGCTCCTCATCCACCTTAGGTATAAGTTTCTTCTCTGCCAATATCTTCTCAACTATTTTCTCCATGTCCACGACATCTTTTGCAGTGAATGCTGAGTGGTTCTCTGATTCCACCCTTTTTGCTAGAGCTTTGGGAACCTCCTTGCAAGTGCTTTCCACCACCTCATGATATTTTTCATTTTGGAGAAGAATCCTTTCCTCATCCCTGGGCAGTGTTTCCATGAGTTCATTATTGAATCGACTTCCTTATCCAACGCCACGAGAATGTGTTTCACCAGGGTGGTTATTGATAGGAGCCTTTGGCCTCTCATTGGTGGCAGCAACAATGGCAGGAAGAGTGGTGTTAGGGTTTTTAGTTTTAAGAGCCGCCATTAGTTCTTGAATCATCTTGCGATTCTCTTGATTTTTGCGTCTCAGGGCCTCCCATTCTTCAATTGGGACAGTGACAGCCGCAGTTCTTGATGTGCCTACTCCTCTTGGGTTCAAGGGACTTTGAACGTCCTAACCTTCCTCCTTGCCATGACCAGCCATCTGAGATCTTCTTTGGACTACCATTCTTCCTCTTATTACTTACAATTGTACTGGATGAAATGTTGATGAAGATTAACCAATGAGAAACATAGCTTTTTGCTCGTAAATTCCCACAGACGGCGCCAATTGTTGTTGCCCAAGTCCAGCAACGATTCTTCACGTCTCGCAAAACACACGTG
This sequence comes from Breynia disticha f. nivosa, assembly GCA_948193385.1. NCBI lineage: Eukaryota > Viridiplantae > Streptophyta > Magnoliopsida > Malpighiales > Phyllanthaceae > Breynia > Breynia disticha. The sequence continues at coordinate 1,458 of CANYCX010296054.1, forward strand.
TAATCCTGCAAAAAGAACGCAATCAGAGAACGTGACTCTCTTCTCCGTTTTAACTCCGATGCTCAAGTTAGATTTCTGCAGAGTTTTGGTAATGTTTGCAAGTCGTAAAGTGTACCTGATTTTAGAGTAGGTGCCTCCTATTTATAGACTGAGGAAGAGAGTCATAGAGTAGTATCTGCTTCTGTAATTAAATTATAAACGTTTGATTTTAAACTTTTAAATTCAAGTCTTTCCTCCTTTTTCTACTCCGAGAATTTGGAAGAATCGTTGATTTAGCTATTGACTCTGTTGATAAGCTTGACGAGATTAATGGGCTTCATGGGCTTTAGCCCAAGTCACATCAATTATATGTGTGGATGCTTTGTGGATATCTTGTGGATATTTACAAAAAAATTAATGTCCACAACATAGCCACAACACATTCACAAATTGATTAATGTGTGAATGTTTTATGGATATGTTGTGGAAATTTTGAAAATTCAATATCTACAATATATCCACAATGCATCCACAAAAAAATTAATGTGTGGATGTTTTGTGGATATGTTGTTGATTGTACTATTTGTGGAATAAGTTTGAATAAGTGCATATGGTGGTATAAGTTTCAAAAAGTGTTATTTATGGAAAAGTCAAACTTTAAGGTGAATGTGGTGACCTTCTCTCGAATTTTTTCACTGGCAATTCCGGTATTTTTAGAATTCTCTTCTTTTGGGATAAGATTCATTTTCGGACCTAACGTTTCATTTAAAGTACAATATTGAGTCTAATCATTTTTTGGTCTAATTTAATGTCTAAAGTTTTCATTGTAGTTCAATTAAGGTGTTGATTAATATATTAATAAATAGAAACTTTTGTGTTATTAATAGTGTCACATTAGAATTACATTGAAACGTTAAATTATAATATTTAACACCATCAGTTAAAAATAACATTATTTTATTACGACAGTTGAGTTTAAATTATCCAAATAACTCAAAAACTAAAACAAATCTAAATTTTTTACTGAAATTTTCTTTTTTTCTGTCAAACTCACAAATATGACTCCTTTTCAATTACAACTCCTGAAAACAATTTTATTGAACAAAACGTTAAGTATCATCAGTTCTGCTACTAAAAATGGCATCTCCTGTCAAACTCACAAATACGACTCCTTTTACTAAAATTTTCTTTTTTTCTGTCAAACAATTTCAATCTTAAATCATCAGTTCTATTACTAAAAATGAGATTTTATTATATTTTTACAAACCAAAGTTCCTAACCTGATCTACAGTGCAGACGTTAAGTATCAAATTGAATCCAAAAAAGATTGAACCCAATATTATACTTTGAACAAAACATTAAGCCCAAAATTGAACCTTATTCCCTCTTCTTTCTTAGACTTGCATGTAAATATGCTTGCAGCCTTGAACGTTTGTTAGAAGAAAGCTTTGGTTTTACAAGTAAAAATGTAGAAAAACTCAAATTCATATCAACGACGTTTTTTACGATGGACCTCACCTTTTTAAGGAGACGGGTCCAGGAAATGGCGCTAGCCTATCAAGGCAAGCTAGACTCTACACGACACTCGGAAGAGTTTACGGTGGGCTGGATTCCCCCCAACGGACTGGATCAAGCTGAATACCGTTGGATATAATGACATCAATAAAATAATAAATTGAAATCAATTGAAACTTATTATCTGTCTCTCTCAAACCCCTCTTATTCACAAACTCCTCTGTCAAACACCTCTCCCCTCTCTCAAACCCCTCTTATTTACGAAGAAACTTATTCACAACAGTACTTGAGTTACAACACAACGCTTTCATTAAGCTCATACTCAGAATCACTCTTCATAATAAAGAACTGGGACTTAATAAACAAACACACGTTGTATGTGACGCGCCTCCGTGAGCAGCAAAAGAAGTAGAATCCATCCGTGAGAAGAAGACAGATCTGAGATCAGTGAATAGGGATTTAAAGGAGCAAACATTATGAATAGGTTACTGTGATAGGAGAGCATTGGAGATAATGAATAAGTTTAATAAGTCAAGTTGCAGAGGATGAGGAGGAGGAAAGGAGTTTGGTGAGTATATGAGACCGATTACTGTAATAGGGGATTTCATGAGGTGGAGAGGAATTGGTTGCCTAAAAGTAATGGATATTTGAAACTCACTCAAAGTACCCTATTTCGGCTGCGGTGCTAAATTATGAGACATGGAAAAAAGCAGTGGTTGTGGGGGCTGCGGTGCTACTGGTTGTGGATACATCGTCTCAATTGGTGGGCGTGGTAGTGGTTATGGGGAGGTTGTCGACACATTCTGAGGAGTGATGGCTTGGAGAAGAGTGGTGGTTGTGGAGGTTATGGAAATGGCTGCGGCAACAAAAAAGATGAAAGCATTACAACAAACTCCTGCAATTATGATTTCCCCAGAGAACATTCAGTTCACTAAAATGAAGTACTTATTATGATTATTAAAGTAGTGGACTGAACATTGACATGTTATTTTTGTGGATAATTTTAGAATGGTGCAGATGCAAAATTTGATTGCAGTAAATTTGTATTTTTTTAAATTCTCTTTAGATTGAACAGATTAATCAAGATGACTACAAAAATATTGCAGTATATTTGTATATTGGCTTTGGCTTGACTCTAAAATGGTGTCCTCACATTAGATTATTTTCTTCATTGTCAAATTTTTTTGTGTCAACTTGTTATTTTTTATCGTTTTTTCGTGTATAATTAACTTGACAGCAATGCATGTTTTTTGTTTGAAAAATAAGATTTTACTGGTTGAGCTATTGTCAACTTATTGTCATCTGTAGTTAATTTTTTGTCAACTTTTGGTCGACTTTATTCGTGTATTCAATTTGACGGCGGTACGAGAGGGCTGTTTTGATAAATGTGTTTTGGATGATTTTTGCAACTTGTTTTTTGTTGATGGATGTGTTTCGGTTATTTTTTGTAGTTTGAAAATTCAGCATGATTCGAGAGTTTTTTTGTTTTGAATTTAGAATGATTTTGAATTAGAGAGATTATGTGGAGAATATTTGCAGATTTGGTCTATATATAATGTGACAATATAGGAAATAAAATCATTTCATATCACATTTTTTAGATTTCTTTTCTAAGATAGCCTATATGAAAAATGGTATTTTTAAAATAGTATATGCGTAAAATGACCGTTTTCCGTGATGGTTTTGGTTAGTGGCTCACTGGCTTTGCTGCAAACCTGGGCTTGGCGTCAGTCATGGAGTCAGAGATCTGGGGTGTTCTGCATGGACTGTCACTGGCATGGGTGAGGGCTACCGCAAGGTCGTGCTGGAAGTGGACTCCAAGGCTGTACTCGCCCTACTCAAGCTGCAGATCAACCAATACCACCCATTAGCCCCTCTCATTTTCAGGTTTCATGGCTAGGGATTGGATATTGAAATGGCGACATACCTTTAGGGAAGGGAACAAACTAGCAGACCAGGTGGCAAAGTGGGGAATTCAGCAAGCTCAAGGCTTACATGTACTTCAGGGATATCCACAGTGGTGCGCTGACTTGATATGGGAGGATACTATAGGAGAGCTTCACTGCCCAGACTAATTCCTAAATATGATTAGTTAGAGCGCTGTTAGCTTTCCATGTAACCAAAAAAAATCATCAAAGATGGCTAGTGAATTCCCAATAGCTTGATAGATGATTATGGTGAGAGTTTTATGAAAAAATAGAATCTGAATTCTTGATGACCAGTGATGCTAGATCAAGGAAGGAATTCAATAACAAAATACATATAATAGAGATTTTTATTAACAATATTTCTTATTCAAATTACTCTTAATTATTTATAAGATTTTTATTATATTAAAATTTTATGTACGCATAGATATTGATCATAATTTTAACAACTTTATTTAGAAAATTGCAGAGGAAGGAAAAAAAAGATATGAATGAAGATATCACTTTGGGTGTAAACATATCTAATGAAGAAAGGTATATCTGCTCGTCCAATAAATGGTAACACATAACTTAAATCATATAAAATAAATTACAATAACTTGATTATGTTGTAGAACAATAATGATACATTCAAAACAACGCTGCTCTACTGAGTTGACAGCCGCCTCCAACTACAACCCACAAATAGTGATAAGGACATTAATACATGTCATCCGATCTACCATGTTTGTACGACTTCATAACTAATACCGGAGTTGAGAGGAGGTGCGTAGAGTCTGCAGCTACCTCAAAATGAATTAGGTCAGTTAGGGCTTTCACAAACAATCATTTCAAAAAATTATGGGAATGTTATATATAACATTCCACTAATAAAAAATGTCTGAATATTTAAGCTCAATTATAGGAATGTCACTACTTTTTTTCATTATTATATGAATGTTTGAATAAATTCACAATAGTAAGAATATCTTGTAACTGAATTTTAGTAATTGACATCATTTAAATTAATTTAAACATATAACAACTTCTTAAATTCAAAAAATTACCATAGCCAATCCTAAATTGAAGGAAAAGCTGTCAACTAATGCTCATTAAATTAAAATTTTTAGTATTTAACAACCCATAAGAGATGTCAATACATTACAAAAATCAACATTCACAAAAATCAAAAAAATTTTTAGAACACAATCTTCAAGAAATAAATCTAAATCATGCAATATCTAAACATAATACCATATTTATTTTTGTTCAACATTACGAGTTAGTTATTTTATATTATAATATATTTTACTAATTAAAAAATTACATAAATATGTGCAAATCAAAATGAACAAAGTTTATTTTTGTTGATATTTGTTCATTATAAATAACATTAAAGTTACAATAAAATTAATAATAAACAAAGTTAATTTTTATACATACTTGTTCTTTCTTCACCAATTAAAGGGAAAAACCAGGCACGTTTTAAAAAAGTAGATATTTATAATGTTCATTATTGTTCATATATGTTCATAACTAATGATCATATCTATTTGCTAAAACATCGGGATATATAGTTCAAATAGGTACTAAATACTTGCTAAAAATCAAGAAATTCAAACTGCACAATTTTTAAAAAGAGCATATGCTCATAGTATTCATTGTTGTTCATATGTAGAGAGATAATGAAAAGTGATTTAGTTTAGTTTAATTAGAATTGTATTGAAAAGGAAAGACATTAATTAAAGCAAAAAATCAGGTACTTTTTAAAAACTTGACAGTTTGAACGAATTTGACATTTTTAAAGAATCAAAACCATAAATAGGCATTTATACATTTCTTAAATTAAAGAAAGGTATTTACACAAATAAAAGTAAATATAGGTGGTCATTCATACAAATGAGAACTCAAAAGTGGATAGTTTACATAATAATTTGAAAGCATTTATATATTAATCGGACATCTTGCTCCTTTAGTCCTTATGTGTAATACTCAATTATGTCGAGGTTCTAAATGCTTAACGTATATGTATTTGGTCTCAAGTTCACCCAACTCGTCATGAACAGACCAGCTAGGCCCAATATCTCCCACTCGCACATGAGAAAGCTTCTTTTCTTATATGCAAGCTTGCTCACGTCATTCATGTAGATAGTAAACACTTTGTAGTCGAGCTATGAATGAGTCGAAGACTATGAGTTTACAATGCTATTATGTAGCAACTCATAATCAACCTAAGAAAGATATCACTTTGCTCCAAAAGCATGTTATCTATTTCTTGAACAATGTGGCACCTCTCTAGCATGCTTTTCGTAAATCACTACTTTCAATATGATCTCATGAGTGCCTATTCGTTTCTGCTTGTAATGTTTCACTGAGAAGCGTTTAATAGATGTACCCATGTGAGTAGATGTATTCCCGTATTGCTTGTTAAACTACACGCAATAGATTTATGAGTATCGGTACATGTGTCCACAACATATGCCACATCTTACAAGATTTTAACACTAATCTACTGTTAAAACTTGCATGGTCTTTTAAACTTAAAAGTTCATCATTTTTTGTTCTATTAAGTCCTCATTACTTAATTTGATACTTGATTTCACCTTTCTAGCGTATAACAATTCTGATAATGACCATCTCCTTAAATGGTCACATATCTTGTGGTAGGATATTTTGAAACAAATTACACAAATATTTTGCTTGCACAATGTTTGTATGACAGCTTTCACTAGGACTTTCTTATACCATGACTTTGAATTCCTATTAGTTAGTCATTTGACAAAATTAGGATTTGAACTAGGACATAATCACCATTTAAGTTTCATAACCTATGCTATATTTGGATGTAGTTACTACAAAAGTCATACATTACGTCCCCATCACTCAATCATGTACTCATTTATGGATCTTTTGAAAACAATTAGTTTCCTTTCAAGTACCTTGCATACTGCTTTCTTTAATTATACTTATAAATTAGAAGTACCAACCAACTATCACTTAGAATAATAGTGTTTAGTCTTAGAATGAACAAATCATAGAATTTTAAATGAAAACTTTTTAGAAAATTGGTTGAAAAAAATTGAGGATTGTTATAGGTCACAAAATATGGTCACAAAATGAAGAAAATAAACAAAGTACCAGTCCACCCATATGGTCAAAAATAAATCATTTCGATTGGTGGAATTGGTGAATATTGTGATTGTGATGAAGATAGACTCAAATTCATTTCTTTTAGAAAAAACAAATACTTTTGAGAAAGAACAAACAGAATTTAAGAAAATAAACCAAAATGACCATATTTATAGACGAAAAAATTAAATGTTATAACATTTTCATAAATATTATACAATATTTATTGACAATATTATTGTTTATGCCTATTGGAGACAATAAACAAAACAAAAAGTTTTGGGGCGTTTAGAGATAATGTTAATATGTGGTTGGACCCGTGTGGACCGAGGACTTTCGGGGTCATTACAAATATATCATTTTTAAAGTATCATCTTTCTATATATGTCATTTTAGGAAAGAAATTCCACGAATGCTATCCTTAATAATTTTATTCCCTATATTGTCACATTATATATAGACCAAATCTACAAAGATTCTCCACATAATCTTTCCAATTCAAAAAATCTCAAAGTCAAAAGCATAAAAACCTCTCAAAACACCTTCATTTAAAACACAATTCAAATTCAAAAATATAAAAATCCCTAAGAAAATTTTCATTCTCAAACCAAATTAATCCAGAAACAACAACATTCATCATCAAAATCATATTTAATTTTTGTCATAATTTTTTTTATATTTTTTCTATAAGTCATCACATGGTCAACTTATTGTCGATTTGTAGATTTATTTTAACTTATGCATATTTAATTTTTTTAATAATAGTTTTTTCACAAAAAAAATCTATAAAATATAGGAATTGTTTTCTCTACATCTCTATTTACATACTTTTTGATTTGTCAACTTCTAGTCAAATTATTGTTAGATTGTAGCAGATAATCAAAGTTGACAAAAAAATTAAAGTTGTTGTCGCATTTATATTTTTCCACATTTTTTAAGAGTTGTCACATTTTACTCAACTTATTGTCAATTTGTGTTAGACAAATAAAATTGACAAGTTGACAAAACATTAACAAAAAATTATAAAAAAACCAGAAAAATCCTAATTCCCAAATCAGTGGCACACACTGCTGTGAAATTTGAGTACACAAACATAAGATGACCAAAAGTTGACAACAATTTAACAAGAGAAAAAAAGCAAAAATAGCCGCAACATTACAATTCTGTGTGGAAGCAGCCATCAAACTCTTCAAAATTATCACTACAAATAGACGAAACCGAAATAAGAGAAACATACATGGAGAAACATACATAAATTAAAACTACTCTGCAACAGCACGCACATATTGCAGAATTCCTCCAGCTCAACTTGTGCGAGATTTGAAATGGGGGCACAATGGTAATCCCATGCCGATTGTGGACAACCTTACATGTTGAATGGAACAACAAATTTCGTAAGTCTGCATTCTTAGAACCTGACAAAAAGATGTTAGGAAGTTGATTCATTAAGCTCATAAATCCTTGCTCGAATGTAGAGTGCTTGGATATGAAAACATCGTTATTAAATAATTAGCAATTTTAAAGTTTGATAAACAAGCAATTCCAGTACCAAGTCATAATTTTACTATGAAAAATGCTGAAACTACACCGTAACATACCTAACAACAACATTCACCTTGTTCAGAGCTTGACCTCTACATCAACTTCAGCAGGCAAATCAAATTGAATTAATGAATCTATTGTTTGGCAGTCGGGTAGAGAATATCGATCAATCTTATAACCACCAGATAGCTTTCCCATTCTAATAAATCAACAGCAGAATAAGTATGGCAGAACATATACTACTCAAACCTACACAAAACAAAGATAGTTCTAGGAAAAATAAGAAAGCCGATATAAGGTCAAAGTGAATAACCTTGGATGTGCCAGTCACAAACTGATGAATTTGAATGCTATGCAACGCAAAATGAAAGGAAAGGAAACTTACAATCAATATAAGGAAGTCAACTAATCAACAGTTCCAGTTCCTTATCGTTAAAAATTGAAATTAATTCCCTGGAAATCAATTCATTGAATCCTTCCATAAAGGCATTGATCTGAGGACGAATAACGGTTGTCAACCGATGCTCTGCAACTAAATCAACATA
>CANYCX010296081.1:0-12879 GCA_948193385.1 Breynia disticha f. nivosa
TCCCCATCCAATTTATGGTTTCATTAACCTCAACAATGTCCAAAAATTCTCTCCTAAACAACAAAACACAATTTCCAACCTGGACTAACAAAATCCAATTTTTGTCACTTTGAACAACCCCACTTTAAACACAAATTTCAAGTACCTAAACCACATATTATCACCAAAAATTGTTACCAATGCTTAGTACACATACTAAGCTTTCTAAAGAACCAATTTTTACACAAAATGGAGCTCAATTCATGGATTTATGGCATTTGGAAGTTGAGTATAAAATAAAAACGGAATTTTCAACTTATGCTCAAAAATACTTACCAAAATCAAGTTCTTCAATGGTTCCTTAAGCTCCAAAATTTCAGATTTTGCTAGAAAGGATGAGATGAAGGTTTGAGAGAATTTTGAAAATGAAAGAAAAAGAAAGAAAGAAGGGAAATCGTGTATGGAGAGGAGGGAAGATAAAATGAAGAAACAAGGTGGCATAATTTGAGGAGACCAAATAATTTGGTCGGGAAAGTGGAGTGGAATGGTGGAAAGGAGATTCCTCTATTCGCCTTGGCTCTATTTTGCTTCGTAATTTATTTTACCCCGACTCAAAATAATTTCCCAATTTCGAAATTTTCGAAATTCATCTTCTTAATATAATTTTCTTAATCTTCCCGTTATTTATTTCTTATCAAATATTTATTTAAATAAACGCGAAAATTTTATTAATTCCTCCAATCGTATTAATGTATATTGTCGTCGTTTTATTCACACGATCGACTTAAATATTTCTGATTTTTAATTTATAAAAATTTTACATTCTTCACCAAATTATTTATTAAAATAATTCGCGAAAAATCTTCTAGTATTTTCTTCGTATATTATTTTAATATTTAATTTAAATACGACATTTTTACGAAATTTATGGGGTGTTACATTCATAGATTGAAGCTGAAGCTGAGATGATTCTACAAGTGAGTGTGACTCATGTTAAGAATTTATAATATGGGCAAATCCATAAATTGTCGATGACTCTGAAGAAACAAAGGTTGACTGCGCATGATGAACCTGATCCCAAAAAATTGGTTAGATCAAGCAGTGCCACAATTATTTTGCTTGTAACCAGCGGATATTAGTGTTTCTTGTAACTCTTATCAATAGTGTGACCAAGCAATCCACAATAAGAGCAAAGAGGTCGTCGTCACTGTTGTGTAAATTTGCAAAAGTTCTGATTGACCTGCACTCTGTTCGTAGATAAGTTGTTCGGACGAGCCACATTAATGGAATCATAACGTGCACCTTTTAAATTGAACTACCATGGAGAATACTTTGTTTGTGGGTGGAATTGGACCAATTAGCATGATCTATGATTTAACAGAATGAAAGGGTTCATTAAGACATCGTAAAAAATGGATGACACAATATGTATTCATATACTGCTTTAATTACACCACAAGAACATCAAGGTTCACAAGAGCATTGAGAAATTGGTCTTAAATTGAAGAGCTCATCCCAAAGGATCTTCATTTGAGTATGTATAATATTCAGTGACATTTAACAGACTTGTCGATATGCATTGATTTCATCTTGAAGGTCAGAAAGTCTGAACTGATCCCCTTGAGCAAAACGATCCTTGAGATCATTTCATACTTCAGTTGCTTCATCAATGCAGATCACACTTTGTGCAATTGAAGGGAAAACTGAGTGTAACAACCATGAATGAACAAGAGAGTTACATCGTTGCTAGATCGGAAACGTGGGCTGATCTTTGCTTGGAGGAGAGATTGTTCTGTCCACAAAACAAAGTTTGTTCCTTGATTGCAATGCCATACTCATGGATTTTGATCATGAATGATAATTGTAGCCATCTAGAACAACATTGACTAGCACTAGTGAGGGACTCTCACTAGGATGAATGTAGTAAGGGCTAAGTCGTGAATGAGGTTCGAGATTTGGAGTTGTTATTAAGAAAGACATTGTTGTGTTTTATGTGACTTGTGAGAAGTTTATTAAAATGGAGATAAGATACAATTGTGGTGCTCTGCTACCATATTAGAAAACATGAAGACGAGATTACATAAGCTTCTGATTTTCATTGATTTCTTGAGTTCTTAAGAAGCATATATACACATGTACAAAGTAACTGCCAAACAGGAAAATGAAAATTTACAACAAAAGTTCCCGCAAAAAATGCTACTAGAGAAGCCTAGAGTTTGCTGAAAAAAATTAGAATCCTCCCTAATGTCATACGCTCTAGAATGACACCCGAAGCTTATGCTAGTAAATGTTGCAATAGCAAAGGATTTCATTCGAGGGAATTATTCCTTCGAAGCAATTCTCTTATGTTTAGTGAATTAATTCAAGTAATTGAAGGGATAAAACAATCATCGATTATCTTGTTTCTGTGCATAAACAATCATCACATAATATTGCTAATCTCTTGCGAAGTAATCAACGTGAATTACTGGCCGCAATCATAGGGTTTGCTATGCATCGCACCATAGGTGGATTAGAGGTGAACAATCAATCCACCTTCTCTGACAGAATTGCAGAAACACCATTCTTCTGGAGAAGTAAGTTGGACAACTTACTAAGCTTAAGAAGACGGCTGCCAATGAAGGACTTTTGGGGAAGTTTGCAAGGGCATTTGGGGAGGCTAATATAAACATTTCCCACAAAACTCATCTGCTCATGATAGACAGCCCTTCTATGCCAACATACAAGAAAATTAAGTAAATAGAATGTCATTAATATTATTATCAAAGAAGACAACTTTAGGTATGGGACAGCCATTTTAAACATCCTAAATTTGATTCTCCTTCCAATCATATCAAAGCATTTCATTCCATAGTAATTAATTAATATCAGCCAGAAAACTTCAAAACAACTTTCTTGCTCTTATCTGCCAATACTAAGTAAGCCTTAACAATCTCCTCTTTCATCATGAAAAGTAGAGAAGCAGCGAAAACACTCTGTACTATTTTTGTGCTCATTCCTCTATAAAATCCACCTAACCCTTCGTATCTGATCATTTTAATTATCGCATCAGTAGTACCTGCATTTGTGATTGCAACATGTTAACAATCTGTTCATTTCAGTTTATATAACTATGCAAAATATTAACCAAAAGAAACATATAATCCTGCAACAATAACAAAGGTGAAGATTTGCATACTCAACTCATCAGGAAAGTAAAATAGAATATGTATGGAATGTAAAATGCAATTGTTAGATATCCATATAAGACATCAAATAACTTACATTTATGAAACCATGTTCATTTAATAAAAAAATTGCTGCCTCTGGAAACTAATCATGCATTTTACCAGCTCTGGCACATGCAGGAAACTACATTAGACAAGCGATAGAAAACTAATTTTGTCAAAACATTTCACCAGCTTGCACTCTCTTTTGTGGCTCCATTAAAAATGACGCAACCATGATAGAAAATTCTTCAATAAGGCAATATATTTGAAATGAAATATGCGTATCAACTCTATTGCAAAATCTGGAAAAAAGTACTGATTGTTTGTATAACTGATGCATATGGAAAGATGAGCGGCAAACGACAAAATTCTGCACAAGTTTTGATATAATCTCAGGAAATAATAATAATGGGAATCATGGAATTGCCGCAGAAAAGATTACAAATAATTCTAACAAAGTAATTCTAACAACTATACTAAATTCCTTATTTTAATTCATGTCAAAAAAAAAAAATTCCTTATTTTAATTAATAAACATAAAAATGAAGGAATTATAATATAATAAAATGTGATTGAAATAAAATAATTGCCGTTAAAGTTGATAAAGGATAAACTTCTAATAGTGAAATTTTCCAAATTCTTTTATGTCTGTATCACTCTATGGCAGTATCCATAAACAAACCTGAATATCTCAAAGAGCTATTTCCACCAATTTCCTGTTTTGCTTGAAGTCTTGACTGCAGAAAACATAGAACACGAGACCTCAGACACACTCTAGCATATATAATACTTTTGTGCTTTGGGTGAGGAATGTGCGAGTTTTATTTATTTTCCAAGAATATGCAAGCCTCATTCAAAAATCACATGCAGCGGCATGAGGGAAAATTGCAACATTTTTTGGAACACCACCAAATTTAGGTTCCTGAACTGGAGTAGAGAACTCCATTTCAGTGAATCACCATTTCAGTTATCTTATTGTCAAAGCGAGAATGAATTTACCTTAACAACCAACAGCGGATATGTTGTGACAGTTGCTCCCAATTTTGCCAAGGCTCCTAGAAGGAATACCTTTTACACAAAACAAGATAACACGTTCACCAAGCACCGCAAACTAAAAATGATATAATGAAATCTAAACGGTAATATTTCAAGTTGCTATCAAAACAATCATCAGAGATAGTTTTATACCTCCAAAGCCCTTGGATTTTTATAACCTTGCTTGCCAGCAGTACGCTTTGCTCTCAGATGCTTTAGTGATGTCTCATAAATCATGAATTGGATTGATGGATTGCAGACCTAGTGTCATCAACTCTAATTAAATGAAAAGTGGATTAGTAAATTCCTACAAAGATAATCATAATGTGACTCACCATTATAAGGGTAGGGATGATTCCTTTCCAAAATCCAAAAATTCCAGCCTCATTATAAACTTCGCATATCTAACAAAAAGGAAGATAATAAAATGAGAGACGAATACAACCACAATTGTTATGCCATTTGTAACGTCTTATGACTGAACATTTTCATAAAAACATAGAAATGTCATCACCAATAATCAATCTAGTTTATAATGTTTAACTGACATGAAACTAAAATAAAGATCATTAAAAATCAATTCCTTTGGAATAAAGAGAAGATAAAATAATATCACTTTGACAATATTGAAAACAAGGTCATTTGCTTGCCATGATCGATATAAAGCATGTTTCACAAAACAAAAAATATTTACTATGAATAATTTGGTCAAGAAGAAAAACATTATGGAGTCTTGATTAAATTTTGGGTTGAATGGATGGATACCTACTGCTTTTACTGTTCCATATGAACTAGGTTTTGATGAATCTAGTTCAGCCAATTTTTCTTGCAAAGTTGAACCAGTAAAGCTGCTTTCTTTTGCTTTCATCAAAAGAGCCTCTCGTTTTCCTTCCATAATTTTTCTCTCTGCTTGAGTGTGTGTCTGCAAAAAACACAAATACCATTTCATTCATTTAATTTATTAGGCATGATTTTCCAGTTGATTGATGGTAAATTCAAGCTGTCCATAAATACTCAACAGTTTCATTTTAGACAATTTTAACTACCATAGTACCATATATTATGAGCTAAAACTGTTTGAAACAAATTTGAGGCTCTGCAAAAACAATCATGCATTAACAGTTAAAAAACATGAACCGACACTATAGACACAAATACACATGTTTTGTAATCAAACTTCCATGACAGAAGATATGGGTAAAATTTTAGCCCTGGCATTTTCTGTTAATAACAGTGAAGATATTGAAGGCATCAGCACAGCAGTCTAAGGCAGCAGATGGTTCTAGTTCTGGTGTGCAGCAGTCAATAGCAGCAACTGGTTCTGGTACTAGTGTATGTGACAAGGCAGCTTATTAATGTGGTCTAGAAGGAAGGCCTTTGAGAATTAGTTAACGAGTTAGTTAGCTTGTGGACAGGCGTTGATATTTCATTGGACCCGTGATTTGTGGAATTCTGTTATGTCATTCATTATAAATACAGACTAAGTGTACAGATTTCATTAATGAATAAACGTTATACTACACCACAATTCTCATATCCTTCTACACTGTTCTATTGATTCCAATCTGGCATTTCAATATCGTTTACTTTCTTGATTATAAACTTGTTTAAATTTCGTAGAAACGGAACATTAAGGGCACAAATACTGAATCTAATGCAATAATACTTCATTCAGACAATAGGAAATAGTCTAATCATTATGATACTACAGGAAATAAACATCAATGGAGAATAACCACACCTGCATGCGAGTCACAAGGACCCATATTGGGTTGGTGAACAATACATTCAAGCACCTGCAGGATGGAGCAAGTATCAACAATGTTAATTCAAATTAACCACTTTGTCACAAAAAAACTGAACATTACATTTATTGCAAAATGCAGATTCATTGATATACTTGATAGCACGGTAGATGAGTACTTGTCCTTGACAATGGTCCAAATTTGACACAAGCCACTTAACATCTAATCTATAAACCTCATAAGCATGCTAATATATTTTTAAGGGGGGTTAGTGAAGGATTCACCCAGCAATAGCAGCCACAACGAGCCACGAAAACATGCCAACAGAACCATCTCCAAGTCCTTTTGATTTTCGAGCAATTGCTAAAGCCTCTGCCTTGTTTTTGAAAACTTGATAGAAGTAGTAGTAAATTCCCTGGCAGCATTAACAAAGAAAATTTAAATGAAAGGAACAAGAAGATGACCGTAACACTACAAGAACATTGAATCAGAGAATACAGACAATAGAATATGAAAGGAATGGATCTAAATGATATATATAAAATACCTAAATTATATACTGGTGTGCAATTGATCAAGGACCCTATCCAAGAGAATCATCATGTATTTTCTTTCAAAATAATGCCATAGATATGAGAATAAATCTCAAAAACACCAAAATAAGGAAATAGTATATATTATTCAGATCATACGGAGCATTAAGTTGATGCAATTAATTCAAGATTCAAAGAAATTATATTCTACCCAAGGGAATTCAGTTAAAACAAAAATCATTCAACATAGATTTAAGCCAACTACTGGCATGTAATTCGAGAAGACTCAACAATATTATGGTAATTATCAAGAATTAGCAGTAGGAATGTGAAATTGACCTGAGAAGCAGCAGTTCCAATCAAAGAAGGCTTGAGTCCACTGTAAAGTCCACCCCAACCTTCACTACTTATTACCTAACAAACATCCACAGATTTGCCAATATAACAATAACTATCCACATAACTAAAACAAATAAAAGAAAAAGAAATGAAAAACCAAAGCCAGAAAGCAAATCAATATTTGCCTCAATAATTTGAAGAAGTGTGCTTTTTTGTTGAACTTCAGAGCGAGGATCAAACTGAACAAGAGTGTCCTTCTTCTTCTTTGCAATCCTCTCTGTTTGCTGGCGCGTGTTCACCTGAAAGAATTCAGCATGACGTAAGATAATATAAGAAAGATGATGATGGTGGAGAAAGCAATGGTTAAAAAGTTGGAGCTAACAGTTTGTAGAGGGTAAGTGATGATCTGAGCAATAATACCACCACCTGCTCCAGCTACTCCATTCGCTACTGCGTTCGAATTTGACATGCTCTTCAGGCAGGGCTCACAACTTGTTTACGAGGACTTTACTTGAATAGCTACCAAATGCGGGAACTCCTTCGTGTTCTCTTGTTATCCATACAAATCATATCTAATGACGGACCATTTTTATTAATAACCACTTTATTTAAAGGTTTGTTTGCATATTTAGGTAAGCTGGAGATTGAAAGTAAAGTCAAATTCTCACAGCATTTTAAAAAGTATAACTCTTTCAACTAATTATATTAATAATAAAAAAAATTGCTCTAACAGCTCCTTCCTTCATCCTCCTCGTGACAAATTAGATTTTTGGATACTTGATTTTATAGCGGCACTCTCCTTAACTCGTAGTTAACTTGACCTCTTTTTTAAAAAATCTATTATTATAAAAATTCTTAAAAAAATGAATGTAATAAAACAAATAATATATAGATTTAACAGGGAGTGCTCTTAGTTTGAGAGAATAAGACCAAATTTAAAATTGTCAGTAAATGCACAAAATTGTGATGAGCTTTTTTATGCTCTAGTTTTAATTGCTACATTAGAAATTCCACCGAAGCTATTAAACTGAATTCAAAAGGCTAAGGGCAAATATTAGAAATTTGTCGAGATTAAGATTATTGAACAAGTATGGAAGGGTGTTGAAACACCATTTGAACTTCAAAGATGAATGTTAATCTTTAACTCTAGAGCATGTGTTCTCGTTGTGGACAAATTTAGATGAGTAATACGAGATGAAGTGCGTAACGCATCATATGCTATGTATCCAAGAATGATGTTGGAGTAACTCCACAAATTTTATATTGAGTAGAAATAAGATTAATTATTCTACATTATTTAAGAGTAAGATTGTAAAGGTGTTTTCTCCTTATAAATAGGCTTAATGCTTTAATATTTAGGAGTAAGATTGTAAATGTGTTTCCTCCATATAAATAGACTTTATGCTTTAATTATTGGGTATCCCAAAACTTAAGTGTAATTAACTAGTGATGTGTAATTTAAGCTTGGATCTTTTGAGTCTTTGTATGAGTAAGAGAGTTTTACAATTTTTCATTCAAACTTGTAAACTTTATTTAGTAGATATCGTGGATGTAGGTCTATTATTGAGAAATCAAACCATATTAAAAATTCTTGTTTTCTTTCTTTATCTATTATTATTGTTGTAGCTATTCTTGTGGGGTTTGATGCTCACAAGTGGTATCAAAGCCAAATGTTTGGTTCAAAGGAAGAGAATAGAGAATAAAAGTATATCGCCTTCGACATTGAATTATGAGATTTCATTATTTGATGGAAAGACATTTTGCGCTACGGTAGAGAAGATTCAAGACTATTTGGTACAATAAGATCTTGATATAGCTTTATTAGAGGAGAAGTCTCGCATTATGAAGAATACAGATTATGATACAATTCAGGAGAGAGCTGTCAGCACTATCAGTCCCCAAATTAAAGTTACTGTATTGAAGAAGACATCTCTTAAAACTTGTAGGATAAATTGGAGAGCTCTTATGTGCGTAAATCGTTGCCTAGCCAATTGTGTATGAAGATGAATTTGTATCAAATTTGTGTAGATGAGGAGGTAACATTCTTGACCACATCAATGCATTTAATGATTTTCTTTGTCAACTGTCGAATATGGGTGAGAAAATTGGGAATGAAGCACAAATTTATTGTTGTTAGCATCATTACTTAAATATTTGAAATAATTGATGCAAATGATTTTAACTGGGAAGCATGTTATTTGTTTGAATGATGTCATGTTTGTTTTGAAAGAGAATGACAGATTGATGAGAAAAAGTGAAAATAATCGTCAATTGTGTAAATCAACAGGAGACAGAGGGAGGAATCGCAGTAGGAGTAGTGACCATAGTGAAAGATTAAAATCTCGACTAAGGGACTTGAGAACTGTTGAGTGCTATTATTGTAGGGAGAGTGGTTACATGCAATTTCACTGCCCATGGTTTAAGCAAGACATAAAGAGTTTGTAGGAGATGATGAAGGGTAAGAGTGGTGATTCTTCAGCAAATATGGTTAATGAATATGATGATGTGCTTGTAGTTGTTGCAAATGATCTTGTTATAGATCATAATTGTTGGATTTTAGATTCTGCTGCTAGCATTCATATATGTAGAGAGAGAGTCTGTTTTGACACTTTGTAGAAAGATGGATATTTTCGTAGCATCACTGTTGGGAACAATGATAGGTTGAAAATTGAAGGCAATGGAAGAGTTTGCGTAAAGCTTCAAAATGGTGTTGTCAAAATGCTTAATTATGTAAATTTTGTGCCTACTACTCAATCCAACATAATTTCTTTGGGTGATTTAGCTTCACAAGGATATAAATATGTTTATGATGGAGTTAACTACAATGTATTTAAAGGTAATGACTTGATACTAGAAGAGACACAGAGATGGAAGAATATCTACTACTTAGATGGGTGTTCCCTGAAGAATGAAAGCAGTAGAAGAATGAAGATGAAGATTGACAAGAGACTTCAATTTTTTGAAATTATCGAGATATGTGGGGATTTGGTTTCAAAACATTGCTACCAAAGATTGAATGATGAGAATGATGCAGTTCCACTACCCCAGAGCAGTGTAGCAGATAACAGAGCTATGGTTGTCCAAGGTAGAGGTAGACATGGAGGTGGATGCACCATTTCAACGGGCAGAGGTGTTTCCTATGCATTGGCAATGACTACACCATAGGCTCGAGTGCATGGTCAACTAAGGAGGATGCCGCATGTGATGCCCAAATTTAATTCTTAATTATTTTAATTGATTCGAATATATATATATGTATGTATGTATGTATGTATATATGTATGTATGTATATCTCTCTTTAATGTGTAAGATCTTGTTCATTACAAAACAACAAGTAGGATATACATATGAAGACATTAAGTATATAAACATTTAACATCGATAATGGTAGTTATTTCATTATGGACATATTAGTAAATGCCTTCAAATTTTTAAATGAAATGGCAAGATGTAAGTTTTTTCGTTGAGTAATGAATTTCTAGATGACAAAATTGTCATTTCCTGATTTTTTCCTTTAATATTCTGCAAGAGATAAGTCAATTTCTATAATTTGACAAACCAAAATTATAAGAAGATTATTGCCTCTCAAGCTATGAAGTACAGAATACAAGCATAACTATAATTTTCTTTTTGTTGGTAGGAATCTAAGAAAATTGAAGTACTTGAAGAATTTTCATCCATTTGATTTCCATTTTAAAAAGCATTGTGAAGAAGGGACACTACCAAACTATGTTGTTATTGAACAAAGATTCTTCGACTTATTATCATTACCAGCAAATGATGACCATCCATCTCACGATATTACTGAAGGCCAAAAATTAATCAAAGAAGTTTACGAGGCACTACGAGCAAGTCCTCAATGGCCTGAGATATTGTTTATAATCATATATGATGAGCATGGTGGCTTCTATGACCATGTCCCAACTCCTGTGACTGGTGTTCCCAGTCCTGATGATATTGTTGGTCCTGAGCCATATTATTTCAAGTTTGATCGTCTTGGTGTCAGAGTTTCAGCTTTTTTAATATCACCTTGGATAGAACCTGGAACAGGTGTCTCTTCCAATTCAATTATTATTTATATCATTTGAGTTTATATAAAACAAGAAAATTAAAAATAGTTGAACTTCATGTTTCAGTGTTGCATGGACCTTCAGGGCCATATCCTACATCACAGTTTGAGCATTCGTCGATAGCGGCAACAGTTAAGAAGATCTTTAATTTGAATGATTTTTTAACAAAGCGTGATGCTTGGGCTGGCACTTTCGACTGTGTTTTAACTAGAACAATTCCAAGAACCGATTGTCCAGGTAAAAATATTAACTTTTCTTTCTGATAAACTTTTATAAAGGCATTTGAGAATAGCTACTAATTTTTATTCAAAGCATTTTATTATTTAATTGTTATTGAAAAGATCAAAATATTTTAAATTTTTTATCTTATCTAAGTTTACATTCTAATAAAATTGTTAAAAAAAAAAGGCTACTAACAAAATTGGAGGATATTTTGTCTACAAAAACTAATGTTGACTCTCCTTAATGTTTAAAATCTTATTTATTACAAAATAACTAGCAGGATATAGATTTGGAGATGCCAAAACTTTATATATTAACAATGATGACAAAATTAACTAAAATTTTAATGTTGTATTAGTTAAGGAAAGATTATTTGTATATAGAATTGAAGTTTTCTCAATAGGAAAAAAAATCAATTTGTGAGTTTGTTGATGTGAAATTTTTACTTTTGACAGTTACATTAAATGATCCTGCAAGATTTCGAGAGGCTCCATCAAGTGACACAAAGATTAGCGAGTTACAAGAAGAATTTGTACAACTCGCAGCGGTCCTGAGTGGAGATCATGCAAGAGATATTTATCCTGACAAATTAGTAGAAACCATGACTGTTTCAGAAGGTGCAAAATATGTTGAAGATGCATTTAAAAAGTTCTGTGAAGAATGTGATAAAGCAAGAGAATCTGGAGTTGATGAAGCTGAGGTTATTTTCATTAAGCCTTTAAAAGCTAAATCTAGATCATTCGTTCAGAAATTGTTTTCCTGCTTAGTTTGTGATAATTGATCATTATGTCTCAACTACGATCAATTCAAAATCGTGTCTTAAACTCATTATTTATTTTGGCAAGCATTGTTGTTTACTTGTTGGTTTGATTGTCATCTGTATTCAAGAATTTGAATGTTTACGTTTTCTTATTATGTTATGTTGTTCAAACCTGTCGTCATTACTTGCCTCCCTTCATTTAGGGTGTAATTTTTTATTTTATGTTATTATTTTTAATTACCACTTGTGTTTGATGAAGCAGTGTTGATATACCCCAATTCTACACATTCATTCATATCATCTTGCATGTCACATACATTACTTTAAAAAAGGGAACCATTGACCAAAAGCCTAGGAGTTCATAATCCTTTAAGAGAGATAATAATGGCACATACAATATATCAGGACTGTATTATAAAGATTGTTATTGTAGAATTATTTACTGATTTGATACAACTGAAATTGATTGAATTTGATGTGAGCAAGAATGGTAACTGTAACATCCTCATTTTTACGAGAAATAAATTTTTCAGAGAAATAAATTTTTCAGAGAAATAAATTACGAGATGAAATAAATTAAGCATAAATAAAAATGTAACAAAGGTTAAATTAAAAAGAGTGATTTAAAATATATATGATTTAAGAAGAAATTACAATTGATTAAAAGAAATTAAAAATTAAATAAAAAAAAGAGAAATGCATGACGTGCGTGCATGGAAATAACATGCAAATAATATGCAAATAACATGAAAAATACAAGAAGGAAATAAGAAAATAAAAGAAGGAAAATAAGAAAAAAAAGGAGGACGTAGCGGAAATTAAAAGAAAAGAAGGAGGAGGTGGCATCAATAAAAGAAAAGAAGAAGGTGACTAAGCTATGTTGTTGGCTTATAAAAGCAAACGGCCATTAAAAAAAGAAGAGAGGGAAAGGGAAGCCGAGAGAGATGGGAAGAAAGAAAGGGAAGGAGAGGCCGAGAAAGAAAGAT
>CANYCX010296409.1:0-12523 GCA_948193385.1 Breynia disticha f. nivosa
AAAAAAACAAACCTTCCTCCTCCACATTCGGCAAAAATAAACTAAACTAAAATCTCCACAAACAATCTAAATTGATGGAATGCGATTTTACTGCGCTGAAAATGCGTAAACTATTACCCAACTTCCTCGTGCCAAAATCTCCAACATGCACTACCGTTCTTCCATCATTCAAATTTACCAAAACCAATAAAACACTTTCATTTTCAGCTTATGCAACTCTCGCTGCTTTTGAGTCAGGACCATCTTCGAATACTCACATTGATAAGGGCAATAGAGAAAAACCCACCGAGTTTTTTACGCCAGTTTGGTCTAGTTTTAGTTCTTCTAGTGATAAAAGTAGGTATAATTTTGTTGAGGTGCAAGAGAGGTTGAAACGGTTTTCTGGGTTGTTACGGGAATGCGCGGCAAAGGGAGTTTTAAACGAGGGGAAAGCCATTCATGGGAGTTTGATTAAGAGTGGTGTTGTACCTGATATGCATTTGTGGGTTTCTTTGATAAATTTTTATGGAAAATGTAGGTGTTTGGAGTTTTCGCAGAGGGTATTTGATGAAATTCCTGAACGAGATGTCGTTTCCTGGACAGCCTTGGTTTCCGGGTTTGTGAGTGAAGGGTATGGTGAGGATGGAATTTGTATGTATTGTGAAATGAGGAGAGAAGGTATTGGGACTAATGAGTTTGCGTTGGCAACAGTATTGAAGGCTTGTTCTTTATGCATGAATGTTGAGTTTGGGAAGCAAGTTCATGGGGAAGCTTTAAAGTGTGGGTTGTTGGGGGATTATTTTGTTGGGTCTTCTCTTGTTGATCTTTATGCAAAATGCGGGGTCTTGGAGCTGGCAGAGAGAGTTTTCTTTGAAATACCTGAGAGAAATATTGTTTCTTTCAATGCTTTGCTTAACGGATATGCTCAAAGAGGTGATGGGGAAGGTGCATTAGTGTTGTTTTCTCGCATGGCACATTGTGAAATGAATTTCTCTACATTCACGTTCTCTTCTGTGATAAAAAGTTGCGCAATTTCAGGGTTCCTTAGAGAAGGTAAGGTTTTGCATTCGCTCGTAATTAAGAGTGGTTATGAGCTCGATGACTTTATTGGCTGTAACTTAGTTGATATGTATTGTAAGTGTGGAACGGCTCATGATGCATTAAAAGTTTTCAACAGGATAAACAGTCCCGACTTAGTGGCATGGACTGCAATGATCAGTGGCCTTGAGCAGCAGGGTCACGCTCAAGAGGCTGCTGAACTTTTTAATCTCATGATGCGTAATGGAGTTAGGCCTAATGAATTCAGCTTCTCTAGTCTTGTTAGTGCTGCAGCTAATATGAATGACCTCAGTTTTGGCAAAAGTGTTCATGCGTGCATCTTCAAATATGGATTTGAATATGACAATTCGGTCAACAATGCTCTGATCATGATGTATATGAAAAATGGATGTGTAAAAAACGGCATACAGGTATTTGATTCAATGAATAACCGCGATTTAGTTTCATGGAATGCCCTTTTATCTGGATTCTGTGACTTGGAAACTTGTGATCAAGGACCAAAGACTTTCTACCAGATGCTTGCAGCAGAGTTGAAGCCCAACATGTACACATTTGTTAGTGTGTTAAGGTCTTGTTCTACTCTTCTTGATGCACAGTTTGGGAAACAAGTACATACTCATATTATTAAGAACAGTATAGATGATAATGATTTTGTCAGTACAGCTCTTCTTGATATGTATGCGAAAAACAAATGCTTGGAAGATGCACATTTAGCTTTCAATAGATTGATAAATCGGGATGTTTTCACTTGGACGGTCATGATTGATGGTTATGCCCAAATTGATCAAGCAGAAAAGGCCGTAAATTTTCTTGTTACAATGCAGAGAGAGGGTATAAAGCCAAATGAATTCACTCTTGCCAGTTGTTTGAGTGCATGTTCCCAATTGACTACACTAGAAGGTGGACAACAGCTTCACTCATTGGTAATTAAGGCAGGGCATCATAGCGATAAGTTTGTTTCCAGTGCAATTGTTGATATGTATGCAAAATGTGGATGCATAGAAGATACTGAAACCGTTTTTCAGGGCTTGATTTCCCTGGATACAGTCTCATGGAACACAATTATATCTGCGTACTCACAACATGGGCAAGGGAAGAAAGCTCTTGAAGCCTTTAGGATGATGTTGGAAGAGGGCATTGTACCTGATGGGGTCACTTTTCTGAGTATTCTTTCTGCATGTAGTTACATGGGTTTGGTTGAACAAGGGAAAGATTTCTTTGAGTCAATGAGTGAAGTTTATGGAATTACCCCTACGATTGAGCATTATGCGTGTATGATTGATATTTTTGGTCGCGTTGGTAATTTCGACGAACTTGAGAATTTTATCGAGGTGAATAAGCTGTCTTCCTACCCTCTGGTTTGGGAAACTGTTCTTGGGGCTTGTAGATTACATGGAAATGTTGAATTGGGTGAAAGAGCTGCCACGAGAATTTTCGAACTTAGACCCAATACGGACTCCAATTATATATTACTGTCTAACATTTTTGCAGCCAAGGGTAGATGGGATGAAGTCAAAGGCATCAGGAAATTGATGTCCACTCAGAGTGTTAAGAAAGAACCTGGGTGTAGCTGGTTAGAGGTCAATGGTGAAGTTCATGTCTTCTTATCTCAGGATAGCTCTCATCCCAAAATTCATGAAATCTACATCAAATTAGAGGAGTTGAGGCAAAAACTGATGTCAATAGGTTATGTACCGAAAATCGAAAATGTGCTTCACAACATCTCTGACACTGAGAAAAAGGAAAATCTCCTCCATCATAGCGAAAAATTGGCACTTGCTTATGCCCTTATAAGCACCAATTCTAATAAACCAGTTCGAATCTTCAAAAATCTACGTATTTGTGAGGACTGTCATGATGTTATGAAACTCATGTCCGAGGTCACCAATCGGGAAATAGTTATTCGTGATATCAAGCGTTTTCACCATTTTAGGAGAGGTGCTTGTTCTTGTCAAGACTTCTGGTAAGGTTGTTAAGAAGATGAAAAAATCATCTTATTGACGTCAAAGATTGTGGTCAGACTTGCATGGATGGTATGGATAGGTACTGCGCATCAGATTCACACGGTTACACCCTTGTATCTGTAGCTTTTGTTGTGTCCTGTTTTCTGATATGTACTTTTCATTCATTCTTATTTTCTTATGCATTTCATTTCCCAGGCCAAGTAAATGAACTACGAAGCATAAAGGACCCCATGATTCCGGAAATCAGGAAACCATCTGAAGAGAGGACGGCAAGGAAACTTGTTGACAAATTAGGATATCAGGCTTTGTTAAATGGTAGAGGTGGTTTTCAAGGCAGTTGTTATTTCTCCCAACAAGCTATTGATCTCTGATGTAATTTATGTTGTGTATCACAGACTCGTAGTGGAGAAGCCATGATGGGCGCCGACAATGCACAGCAGGAAAGGCGGGTGCTATCTACTCATACATTATTGATTGGATACTGTATTTATAAACATGTTTAACATATGTTGTAAAGTTGTATTTGTTAAAGATTCAATTCTTAGAATACCTCTAGAATTCATTGGTTCATTTTTTGATCACTCTTCAGATTGTAGAAGTTACTTTCTCACCTCTCAAAACAAGTGCTTTGTAAAGTTCAAATGTAATGTTGTGGATGCCAATAATTTCCTTTAATAAATAAATACTCATTCACAATTTCTTTTTATTTTTGGGGACGTTGATCTAAAATGTAATTCAGAATGAGACGAACTTGATGGTATTATTAAGAGTAGAATGAAAATTTGTAGCAAGAATTTCATCAAAGCTACAAATGGCGAGAGAGAGAGAGAGATTCAGCTAAATAAAATGACATGAAATTTAATGAACAATTCTCCTTGGACAAAAACAAAAAAAAACAATTCTCAGAATTGCATTCTGAATGCTTTGTGTTTTCCAACTTCCCATTGAGGAAGAGATAAACAATACAAGATGCAAATATGAACTCAACCAATGTTGCCACAACCTACAACAGGGTAAACAATGCGACATAGCTTGTCAGAGGAGGAATCATTCTATTCCAACCAGGAGGATGTAGGTCTGCGTAAAACATACAGAGAAACACAATCCCTTTCCCACCAGGATGTAGACCTGGGCAGCAACACTTGATTTGAGCATTGAAATTGTTGACTGCAATAATATGACTTATCGCATCTTATAGTGTTGAGTTCTTGAGACCACACAACGGCGACCACTCAACGAATATTTGAGCACTATATCAACATCACGCGGATTCTTTTTGTTTGGCGCAACAGTCATGCTTCCTATAACTGCCTCTCCTTCACAAATGGTCAGAACATCTTCCAGGTACAAGACAGTTTGCTTCCAATGAGTTGCTCGGGATCTTGGCCCTGCGTGTTTCATAGCCAATCAGAAAGAGTTGATTTGTTACCCATAATGTATTCTAATGCTAAATACATAAAAGGTACACTATTTAAGAGACAAATATAGATGTTCTGAAAACTGCAAGTGAACCACATAGAAAGTTCTGATTTCTGATATTGTAAAAGCTGTTGCTTGCACATAATACCAGTTATCTCAACCTATATCAACAGATGGGTTCAGCAGATTATATAAAAAAGCAAGAGGGGTTAAAAGACTAAAGAGATTGACCTGTAGAGAAGCCCATCAACTTATGGCATTTGGTAAACGATACATCAAAATAAGCTACCAAAGCATGGATGTAATCATCACGTTCTGCCACAAGCTTGAAAGGAGCAGTGAATGACGCATCCCCAGAAGTCATTTTAGAAATGTCCATCGTCTGGAATAGAGTTGAATAAGCATTAAGAAAAAAGAGAGCAATATGTAAGAAAAAGATCCAAATATAATACTAATCATTCATGTACGTTTGAGCACACAACCCACCTTCAGTAATTGGCAGTTTGTAACAATTTGATTCTGATCAACTGTGTCAACAAGAGGTTCCATCATAGCTTGCTTCTTGATACAACTCATGTCAAAGCCATAGACATTATTCCAAACTGGAGTAAAAATGTAGCAAAAACAAATATTTAAAGGGAAGCTCACAAATTAGCAACCAACTGGAGCATTTACAATTCCAAAAACAAAATTTGAGGACAATTTTAATTTAATTTGGTGTTAATGAATCAACTCACATTCAATCTTATCATCTTTGTAATCTGCATCTTCAATGGCCGTCAAAAAAAGGGAAGCCTTATCAGGCAGCACGATTCCGTCACTAACCTAATTCACAAGCATGATAGAACAAATAGTCAGCAATTTTAGATGCAATAGACAACTATACCATAAATCTTTTATCTTAAATAAAAATATAACAGACTGACAACAACATTTAGAAAAAGAAACAAGGATGGCTTCTCATGACCAGTGATGAGCTTTGCTTGATTAAAATACTTAAATAACTACTATGCCAAATGCAGTTATGAGCTGACAGAACTCATTTTCCAATGCTTTTCTCCTCTGTTCCTCGCTTAATGGTTCCTCAGTTGTTGTTTGCAAGGGTAAAATGAAAGCTCTATTCTTAATGCATCTAAACCTTAGTTAAAATTTTCCACTTATTGTTCTGAAACACATATCCAGAACTTCAATAAATCCAAAGGTACTAGCTTCAGACAGTAAGTGGACCAAAAAGATCAATAATTTAATATTATTTATATGCTATGTACACCAACTGTGCATGACTAAATCAGAAATCAAAGTGAAATCAGGTACAACTCACAAGCCATTTATCGCGTGCATAAAGGACTGTATTCAGCATGTTTTCATACAATAGGAAATATCCCATCCACTCTGAAATTATTATATCAACTCTAGGAACTGGCAGCTCAAGCTCTTCAATCTTTCCCTTTAAAACTGTTACAACTGTCATGTCCCAAAACAAAATGCAGTATAAGCATATGAAGCACGACATAGAAAATTAACAGATAAACAAGCAGATGCTGTGATACCATCAGAAAATCCATTTGATTCAACAATCTGTTTTGCCATGTCAGCCATGTGGGAACACTCAACCTTGAAAACAGAAAACATTTGAAAGCAGAGTTGAAGTCTATTGCATGGCACAGGGAACGAATCATAAATGATCTCAATTACGATTTCTGGGCAATATAATAACTGAATACAAAGTAAGGGTGAAGAAAAGAAGCACATACAGCATAAACATGAGCTGCCCCAGCTTTTGCACAAAAGAGGGATAAAATCCCAGTTCCAGCACCAACATCAAGCACCACTTTGTTCTTAAACAGAAATTTGTTTTGATAAATAACATTTTGATACGTCTTAGTTCTTACAACATCCTTCAGCATTTCCTGCATTGATAAAATAATCAAGACATTCAACCAATTGATACAACAAAAAAGTTACGAAACATAAATAAGAGTAAACTAAAGAAACATACCAAATAATATCATAAGAATTTTGCATATACAAGTATCAATTAGGATAAAACAACGATAGCATTAAAACTTAACGAAAAAAATGTGATTCGAGATAAAATTCAAGCTCCAGCAAGTCCAATAACAGTGGGAGCAAATAAACAATTCATCAACAATTGTAGACAAGTTATCGACAGTAAATTGAATTATCGCATAACATTCAGCAACGCACAGGTGAGAAATTTCAACACAAAAGAAGTTTTACTTGATTCTAAAAGGCACCACAGCAACAATAGATAAAGAAGAAAACTAAACAAAAGTTAAAAAATGTTAATATTGAAGCTTCCAGAACTTTCTAGCATAAACACTTACCTCATGAATACCTGCAAAACAAAGGGAAAAAAAGTATCAAGTTAGTAACGGTTTCAACGGTTAAAAGAGCAAACAATAATGGGACGCGAGAGTTAAAGATAAACGTTTTTGTTATAATACTTACCAAAGTGAGAGTAGGAATCGAAGTAATAATCAGCACTGGTCTTGTCATCAGAGTCGTCAAGGAATGCCACGTCAGCATCGGTCATGGAGACATCAGCTTTGTCTAGATTGGAAGTGGCGGTGGTGATGTCCTCGTCGTCGTGTGCCAACGGGATATCGGTGGGTTGGGAGTGAGAAGTGGAAGTGGTGGTCATTGAGGTTTGGCTGTTGTTCTTTCGACGGCCCATTAATGGAGGAGACAGGTTAGGGTTTTGGTGGGGTTTTAGCTTTGCAATTTAAACCTTCAACATTTCAATCAGCTTACCAGCTAGCTCAGCTGGTGAGGTGTGAATCCCGAGATTCTACCTGTGTCTACCGACGCAGGTTCGAATCCCGCCCTTCTCACTGGTGGGAGTAAAATCTCCCATGTTGTCCTAGTGGCATCTTATCGTAGGGAGATCTCCTACCTCCCATGGGTCACGAACGGTGCTTAGGCCCTACTTATGGGTGTCTGTGGGCTAGCCCTTCAAACGGAGTTATGTGGTAATAAGTCTTCTGGGACCCCCATGACTCACGCGTTGGATCCCCGCATGTGAAACTTGGGCCCTGCCAATTTCCTGGTGGTTGAGCTCCCCTTCAAACCATTTTCGTCTTAAAAAAAAAAATGCTTGATTCGCTCTCAATTTGTTCCTGTCTTTCTCAGGACAGCTGATACTTTTGAGCACTTTGCTATTCTTGTACACACACGGATCCTGAATCTTTGAGCTTTTTTCCTTAAGGCACCAAAAACGGTGTTGCTGGTAATATTAGGAAACAAGCATGAATCGCACATCGATAAACTGTGTATGTAAAGTATTCATAACCTATTGACTAACGTTTTTGTAAAATGTGATGTCAAACCGCTTGTATACTCCTTCACTATGTCCATGTTCGAAGACGCCCTCAGTTCCAACAAATAGCACAAAAGGATTTCATTAGGAAATCTAATTATTTATTGATTTAAGTCATCTGTTCTTTCTTACGATAAATAAATATAGATTCATTCTTAAATTTTCATTTCATTTATTCCTATATACATGATTTATTTTCATAGTAAAGAGCCATTCTACGTATATAGAAACCTTGGCTACTTTTAGATTGATAACCTTCAATTATTCTTCAATCTTTTAATTTGGCAGTGAATCTTCATTTTCCAGTTTGCAGTCTCAAATTCTTGGTTTGGTGTCAAATTAAAATCAGTGTTCGAAAATAAAAACATTATGTAACCTCTTTAAAATCTGCCACAGATTCTTTAGGCATTCAAATCTTTTTGTGAAAACTGAAACGTAGGTTTATCATTCCAGGAATCAGAACGAATTTCTTCGAATCTTGGCAGTGAAAATATAGAATTAGGTAGCTACAATAATTGGAAGATCTTCTAAAACTTGTGAACACATGTTTTGTATTAGAATCTCGTATCGTGTAGGGAATAATACATCTTCAATTCATTTTTTCTGTTTTACATTTACACAGACTGATGATGTAGCTATGTATTTCTGTAACAAAATCATGGTTTGATGAGAATAATAGGAATGAAAAGAGTATCATGGATGAAAAGACCACCAAATTTCTTGCCATATGCATGTCATAATCTTGGAAAGAAACTGCAACTTCATTCACGGGTATTTTTTTTCTGTTTCCTGCATAATTCCATGGCCACTGCAGTGAAATCTATCAAAAAGAGAGACCCAGTTTCAGATTTGAGATTCTGCAGCGATAACCCAAGCAGAAAGATATTCTCTTCACGAAGAGAATCCATCTTCTCTCTTTCCTTGTCCTGAGGGTTTGTGAGGGTATAGCGGATTTCTCATACTCCACACCCCAAGCCTCTTGCTTCTGAAGCTTTCATGATTCTTAGTCTCTTACAGGACGACATGAACATACTGCAGGAGAAATACATAAACTCTATGAGCTCCCATGAATAATAGATTAAAACATATCTTAGACAAATGAAAAAAAGAAAAAAAGAAAGAACTTACTCCCATGGAACATCTCCGACTAGCATCCAATCTCCATCTTTGTCCTCATAAGTAGGTGTAAATTCTGATCCTTTATATCCTTCCCTTTCTGAGTAAACTCCAACGTTGAACTTGAACATGTTCTCCAAGGCCTTTAAAAGCTCAGGATAACATTTGTAAACCCTAAGATCAATCTTTCTAAGATATGGAGCTCCATCCATACTTACTTTCACATAAATCCCAGAACCCTCAGCTTCAGCCTTCTTTGGCTGCAAGTTATTCTTCCTGTAAGATCGAATTGGTGGCCATCCAACTATTTGTGCCCTGCATGTCACATGCAAATCAAATAAGCACACAACATCACAAACACAGACCACAAAAGGTTTGAAACCACAAGAAAACGTATTCTATAACTTACTTAGGAGCAGGTCCTGCATCAGACTCATCTTTTTTTCCACAATCCTCTCTAGTTTCTGGAGCAGGTCTTTTGCAGCTTTTAGAAACCGTTTGCCCCTCGATACTTTCAGTTCCTGGCAAGCCAAGTCGAAGCTCAGTTGCAACACCTTCCATTTTCCAACAAGGTTTTGATCAACCAACGATGATGAACGAATACAATCGATGTGCAGTAATAATTTTCAACAGTTTGATGAGTTCCTTTTGTCGCAGAGAAAAGATGGAGTTTCTAAAAGCAAAGTAAGAGTATTTTATAGAGTAATACGATAAAGAGATACAAGTCGGAGAAGTTGAGATGGGAAATGTGTTAAATGCATGAATATGGACAAGTGAAGCTAAGTTGTCGGCAGGAATGGCAGCAGGTTTGAGGCAGATTCTCGATGGAGGAAGGAGACAAGAGTGGGACAAGCACAGCCGCCCATATGGAAGACTTCTGATGGGTATTTCAGTGGGGACGGTGGAGATCAAAAGTTGGAGAGGGTGGGAGGGAAATCAGGATCGTTGGTTGCTTGAGAATGAAAAGATGAGGAAACATATGCATGTGGAGAATGGGGTCCACATGGCTGTTTGGTATGGGCATAGCATGCCCATGTGGGCCTTCAATTTGGTTTAATTAGTTTTCAATTTGGTTATTGGCTTCTAGGGTACATGCCACGTGGCTCTATAGTCACTCGAGTATCAATTTGTTTTAATCATATTGTAATCGTAATATCAAAATTTACATGTAAAAAATTCGTATTAGTAGTATCGTAATTATAATGTCAAAATTATGCCACTATACAGAAAATTGTGCATTTAACATCTAACTTTTAGATGTTAAATGCATAATTTTGAACGCTAAATGGATTAAATTTGGACAAAAAAATGATTGACGCTAACAAAATTTAGCATATTCACGTGGACATTAATACTAATTTATTTGGACAGTAAATTCACAAAATCTTGTAGTGTGCATAAGGAAAAATGTGGAGAAAAGATCACTACATCTCACCTTAAAGTTTGATTTTTCCACAAATAACACTTTTTAAAACCTATACCATATGTCACTTTTTCAAACTTATTCTACAAATCCACAATCCACAACATGTCCACAAAATATCCACGCATTGGTTTTTTTGTGGAGTTATTGTGAATATATTGTGGATATTGATTTTTTAAAAATATCCACAACATATCCACAAAATATCCACATATTAATTAATTTGTGGATGCATTGTTGATATGTTGTGGTCATTGATTTTTTTGTAAATATCTACAAGATATCTACAAAGCATCTACACATATAATAAATATCCACAAAATATCCACACATATAACAACCTACACATAAATGTATCACTGAAAACCATAGCCGTCATTTTATACAGATCTCATTTACAGATTATCAACGCTTTATCTACAGTCTATCCACGAATAATATTTTTAAAAAAAGACTATGAAACACGATATATTTATTTTTTACAATTCAAAGAAAAAAAAAAGAAAATACATCAGATGAAATTGATTAAAATTAACAAACCAAAAATTGAAAATATTTAAAAGGACAGGATACGACTAAAAGATTTGATGTTGACAGTAAGTTTCAATATTACTGACTCTAACTACAAATGAGTTTTTCGTTTGGTAAATTTGCTACTTGAGAGACTTTAAGATCTTTTTATAGTTGAATTCTTTCGGCACGCCCTAAACTCTAGTCGCACACTTGTTTCCAATTCCTTCTGCAGAATGCGAATATGAACAACTCTTTCTATGACCCCAAATTTTCCGAAGTTCATTTTCTTTTAAATGCTGAAAATGCACTATATTTTTTTTCTTTTTAAATCATAAATTGTAGAATATAAATCAGAGTAAACCATACACAAATATCTTTTAAAATGCGAAAGCTGAAAAAACATTTAGAATGCTGAGTTAATAAAAACCATCTATACTGAAATATGTATAAATACATAATCATTCCCAACACAAATCATCCTTTAAACAACTGGGAGTCCGACCTTTAGTATCGCACCGCTAGCCTCGCCGATCACGCTGTCTCGTCCCTGATACCTGTCGATCTGCGCACATTTACCAAGTAGAATAAAAGGTGACTATAAAATACTCAGTAAGCCACCCTTATCTTTATTGTGTCGGATGCGCAGGGGAAACCTCGGCCTACCCCGCCTAAGCCTCCTCCGATTTCACTATAGGTTAGGTATATTAATTAACACACAAAGCAAACAAGTCAAACACAGTTCTTTAGTGGTCTTTCGTATGCCGAAACAGGCAACTCAAACTCAGTTCATTTAATGTCTTTTATACACTACAAGATTCTGCGCGTTTAGTGTCCAAAAATTAGAGTCCAACTAAATTTGGACGCTAAATTCAAGCATTTAGAGTCCACGTGGACGCTAAGTTTTTAGAGTCCACGTGGACGCCAAATTTCGCGTCCACGTAGACGCCAATTTGGCGGGGAGGTGAACAGTATCGCAGGAAATTTTAGCGGGTCAATTTGGCGTCCACGTGGACGCGAAATTTAGCGTCCACGTGGATGCTAAATTTTTAGAGTCAAAATTTTCATACATTTAGAGTCCAACTTTTTGGACTGCAAATTCATTTCATAATTTTTTTTTCAATTTTTTTTTAATTTTAACATTTTTATAATTTTTTTTATTATTTTAAATTATATATCAACTTTATCTAAAATGTATATAAACTTTATAAACTGCAACCCTAAATTTATAGAACATTTACGGTGATATACGAATACAAACCAAATTAAAAATAATTAATTTTGTGTCCAACTTTTTAGACTCAAAAAATTGGACGCTAATTTCACTTAGCGTCCATTTTTTTGCATTTAGCGACCAAAAATTTGGACGCTAAAAGCGCGTTTTTTTGTAGTGATATTAATTAACACACAAAGAAAATAAGTCAAATACAGTTCTTTAGTGGTCTTTTGTATGCCGAAATAGGCAACTCAAACTCTGTTCGTTTAATGTCTTTTATAAGTCAGAACAGTGTTCGTAAATATCACATCAAATCTATATCACACAAGTAATTCATTTTACTTTCTTTTAAACCTAACCCTCCAAGTGCCATTAAATCCAACCCAATCATATGAACCCTCACCCGTATACAATTTCACATTATCTATATAGCACAGTTCATAACCATACGAAATAACACAAATCCACATAACTAAATCAGCTTAGCTGTGCTCGCT
>CANYCX010296480.1:0-29362 GCA_948193385.1 Breynia disticha f. nivosa
TGATTAAAATAGACATATTGATGTTTGTTGATTAATAGATAATGTATTGACATATGAGTTTGAATGATATAATTTATTTGATGAGTGAGGTTATAATGTTGTTGACTATGTTTGGACGATTGGTGCTGATGGAAATTATGATTTGGAGGGTTAATTGAGTGTTTAGAAGATGGTTTGTTGATATATTTGATTGAGAATTGTATGGATATGTGACATTTATATAAGAGAGAAATGGTCCTGACAAGGTACACGGACAAAGGCATAAGTACACGGACAAAATCGTGTACCATTTTATGCCAGTCTACCATTGCTGGTGAGGTACACGTTTTTGGAGGCAAGTACACGGACAAGACCGTGTAATCCATCCAAAACTGTGTACTTGATCAGAACCTTCAAAAATCATTGTTTTCGTCGTTTATATCCTATACAAATCTGAAGTTTATTGGGTATAAACGTTGGAAAGAATTATGAGCTATTATGTGATGACTTGGATTAAAATTGTGATGTGAATTGTGTGCATTTAGATGAAGTTGACCAAATGTGGTTATGTTACTTACTGAGTTATAAAACTCACGCAATTATATTGCCTGCAACGCTCGGCAGGAAAAATTTAACAGGTTAAATTTTTGGATGGAAAGGTGCAGTAGTTTTGCTCGGACTTTAAAGATTGATCAAGACGAATCGAGGTGTGCTGCGCATCTTTTTGGATTAGGGTTTTTCTTCCATGTACATGACTATGTAAATGTTGGTATGTAATATATTTTGATAGGTTATTAATGAAATAAGAATATGTTGTTTCTTATTTCTTTTATAACCTAAAACTATTGTAAATTTTAATATATTCTTTATGAAAACAAGTTTGGTTTCATAGCCCTTCATTTATATTTCATATGGTTTATTACATTTTATTTAAAATTAAAAACATGATTTCCGGGTTCAGGTATCATTTGTAGGAGGGAAGTATACGCAAATGATAGTTGAATTCGGGGGTCACAAATATTATAATTTTTATTATAATTTTTTTGTAATATTTTTGGTTTGTATTTTTTGTAATTATATATTTTCAATATAATATTTTGATTTCTCTTTAATTTTATTGTTGTGTATTTTCAAATGTTAGTTCGAAATATTTCTAATTTGAAAAGTTTGTTCTTGATTTATTTTAGATTTTTATGTTTAAGAATTATTTTTCTTCATTGATGTTTATTTTTAAAGTATTTTTTCTTTTAATAATTTTTAATAATTATTAATAGTATTATTTTTTAATATGTCATTATTTTTATATAGTTTTGTCGTACTTTCTTTTAATTTTTTTCATTAATATAAATTAAAAATATATTATTGTTATTTTTATCTAGCTTTTTTGTAATATTTAAAATTTTTATTTAATATTTTGTAATTTTGTTTGTTTTCTAATTTTACTAATTTTTTTATATTTGTTTACTATGAAAATTTTATTTTTAGTTTAAAACTATGTCATCGTTTAGTTGTAGTTTCTTTTAAATTTACTTCAAATTTTTTTATTTTCAGTTTAGTTTTTGTAAATGTGTAAAACTTATCTTCCTAAAGTGTTTTTTAACTATTTTTTTCTTTACTTTTGTTTTTTTATTTCTTTGGATTTTTTCTCGGAAGTTTCTTCAAAATCTCTTTTTTTTAATTTGGAACTTTTTTTATTTTATTAAACCTATATCTTAATTTTTATTTATTTTTATTGTTGTTTTTCAAAACTATATTTTCATTTCTATTTAATTTTGTTGTTGTGTTTTTTTAAATGTTAGCTCAAAATATTTTTAAATTGACAAGTTTGTTCTTGATTTATTTTAGTTTTTGGTTTTGAGAATCATTTTTCATTATTGATGATTATTTGAAATATTTTTAATTTTAATGAAATTTTTCATAATATTTTATTTAAATTTTGGGAATTTATTTTTGTAT
Source organism: Breynia disticha f. nivosa (assembly GCA_948193385.1). Classification (NCBI taxonomy): domain Eukaryota; kingdom Viridiplantae; phylum Streptophyta; class Magnoliopsida; order Malpighiales; family Phyllanthaceae; genus Breynia; species Breynia disticha. Next base: position 1,936 of record CANYCX010296480.1, read on the forward strand.
TAAAGTAATTATTAATTTTTTATAATATTTTTTTATTTAGTTTTCTTGAAGTGTTTCTTAAAATTATTTTAACATTATTAAGGATTTTTTGTTTAGTTTTCTTGTAGTATTTTGAATTTTATATATATCTTTTTGCAATGATTTTTTTTATTATTTTTTTGAAATATTTAAAATTTTTATTTAATGTTTTGGAAATTTGTTTGTTTTATTATTTTAGTAAATATTTTCTTATATTTGTTTGTTATGAAAATTTTACTTCTATTTTAAAAATATGTCATCATTTATTTGTAGTTTATACTTTTAAATTTGTTTTAACTTAATGAAGTGTTTTTTCAGACTAGTTTGTTTCTTTAGTTATGTTTTTTTTCCTTTTTGAATGTATGCCTTTGTTTTTAAATTTCTTTATAGTTTTTTTTTGGAAGTTTCTTCAAAATCTCTTTTTTTTGTAATTTAAAATGTTTGTTTTTATTTTATTAAAATATGATTATTTATTTTAATAACTAATTATTTTATTAATTTTTTAAACTATGTATTCATTTCTATAATTTTTATGTTCTTCTAAATATCTTCATTTTTTTGTTTGTTTGAAATATTTTTATTTCCAATTTATTTTTATTATAGTTTGTTGGTTTGGTTTAATCTTTTAATTTTATTTTGAAATATGTATTTATATTTTTGTAATTTTTTTAATATTTTGTTATTATTGATAATGTTGTTTTTTTATTTTCAAAATTTATTTTTCTTGTGTTGTTTTTTGATGGTTTGTACGAAATCATTTAATTTCAATTTTTTTTATTATTTTTTTGTTTCTTTAATTTTTAGAAATTTTAATTTTAAAAATTTTCATTTTTGTATGTATATATATTTTCAATTTTTATAAACATATTTTCTAAATTGTCAATTGTGAAAATGTTAGTTATATTTTTTCAATTCAAAAAGTTATATTTTTTTTGTTATATTTCATTCAAAAAGTTAGTTCTTTTTGTTATTTTTACCAATTAGAATTTTAAAAATTTTCATTTTTGTATACATATATAGTTTTTCAATTTTTGTAAACATGTTTTTTAAATTGCCAATTGTGAAAATGTCTTGCTTTTGTTATTTTCAAAATAAAATTTCATTTTTATTTATTTTTTGTTTATTTTTTTCTGAGTTTTTTGGATTGTCTTAACTTCAAATTTTTTATTTTTGAAAATCTTTGTTTTTTAAATCTGTAATTGGAAATCGTTTTTTGTTATTTTATTTAAAAATTTAAATTGTTCTTACCAATTTTTAAAAGACAAAAAATATTATTATATTTTATTATATTTCATTGTTTTCTCCTTTTGCAATTTTTTATTACATTTTATTTGTTTGTAATTTTTTCTTTTTATCTATATTATTTATTTATTTATTTTATTTTTGTAATTATATTTCTTTATTTTTATTAATTTAATGATATGATTTTTTTCAAAAATATCTATAATTTTTTTTATCAAATTTTTATTTTTAAAATGTTACTTTTTTTGAAATTTTTATTTTCAAAGATATCTATAATTTTGTATTTTTTCTTTTGAAACCATTTGATTTATCTCATTAAATTGTGTGGTTTTTTGTAATTTTTTTAACTTCAAAATATTTTGCTTTTACTTTTTAAGTTTTACAAATTTATTATTTTAAAAAAAATTGAAAATATTATTTATATTTTAAAGATATTCCCATTTTGTAATTTTTAAACTATGTTTCTTTTTTTATATGATTTTAAATTATAATTTGTAATTTGATTTTACAGTTTATTTGCTTTCTAAATTTTGTTTTATATTTTTTGATTTACTGATTTTTTATTATTTATGTTTTCTATTTCTGTAGTTTATTGTTCATTTATGGTAATTAATGAAATGCAATAACAATGTGCCTTATTATAACCATAGTGTGAGATAAGAATCACAATTCTCCACTCTCATAAGATTTAGACTTGTCTCATAGGTTGAAAGTCTTAATCTCGTTATATCCCGTCCCAAAATTTTGGGTCGAAGTGGGACGAAGAGTTTTGGAATAGAGAAAATGGTTCTGAAATGGGACGAAGATGGGGATTTTTTCAAAGAATGAGATAGAAACAATAAGGCAAAATATCGTCGCAATAAATGACATAAGTTTTTAAGATAAAAAATTAAGAAACAAAATATCATCTCATAACTTTCATTTCAAATTTAGTTTCTCCTACAAGTACGTATCCAACTCTTCCAAAAATACAACTTCTTGTTCTTTCTCCAACTAAAAAAAAACATCAGGATAGGTATCCATTTAAGAAATCATCATTTTTCTTTACCACAATAAAAGAGAAATCATCTTCTTTTGATGAATTTCATATAAATCTCCACAATCATTTATCATCTCATATAAATCTCCATAACGTTAGTGTATTTAACCCTGAGATATTTGACATTATATTTGTTTACCGAAGAGATTTGTTGAATTTACATCTTATTAAATTTCAACTATTTTCACAAAACTCAAATTCTTAGAAAAGTAAACTAGAGGTAGAATGTGACGAGCTAGAGAATTTATAAGTATAAAATAATTTTCAAAAAAATGAGCCAAAATTTTAGTGTTTGTCTAATCTCTCTAAGTTGGCACATCTGAATTAAATTATTTCAAAAATCTTTTATCTTTATCCTCCAATTTGAGATGTATATTACTAAAGATTCAGAATGGTCATATAAAAAAAATTATGAGGCAGAACGAAATGAAAAAAGTTAAAATCAACGATTTTTTCGATTTTATTTCTACAAAGACAAGGAAGGCACCAAATTCAAAAGAAACCGTTGTTGTTTTGTAGACAAGGAAGTCAAAATTCACCACACATGCGTGTTCAATTATTTAATTTTAATTTGTGTATTAACAAAAAAATATTGCTGATTCTTTTGTTTAATATCTTGATAGTTTTTAATAATTTTATAGTTTTATAATTTTAAATAATAGTTTTATTATTGTTTGTTATATTTATTAAACAACAAATTAAGTTTAACACCTAATTTATAGTTTAAAAAAATTAATAAACTAAATATTTAAGACAATTTTTCAAACTTAATTTCAATTTTATCAAAACAGTATTAGTGACTTAGAAAAGTCAACCTTAGAAAAGCCTTACAAATCAATGTCAGTGATTTCTGAAAAATGCAACAATTGCACTTATTATTTTCTTAAAATATACCACTTAGAAAATCCTATGAGAAACAATCAAATTCACCAACAAACAATTTTTTTTTCCTTTTGACGACTTACAAATTGTTTAGTATGTTTGGTTAAGTGTGTATGTTTTTTTTTATCTTTCTACCCGGTATCCGGTGTTACATTCGACTCCGACTAATCGAGGCTCGCTCCAAGAGGCAGATTGGAGCTACTTCACGAGGGACATCTCTCAGGCTCGAACCTACGTTGCGAGGAGTCAACCGAGGGTAGTTTGTCACTCCACCACAGACTCGTGGGTTGATTAAGTGTGTATGTGCCATCATTTTGTAACTTTTGATGAATATTTTATTTGTCTAAAAAGAATAAGATTACCAGTTATTAATTAATGAACAATAATCAGCTCACTTTATTTGAATATGCTCCGACCAATGTTAAAAAAATCAGACCTAATCGGTCACTGGTTTGGTCTGGTTTTAATATTTGAACCGGTGCGCAAGCAAACCGGTAATCAAATTAGTGAAAATCGATAAACCAGTCAGTTCAACCGTTGAATAGGACTGATTTTAAGTACTAAAAAAATTAAAAATTAAATAATTTTGTATTTATTTATTTATTTTATATTATTTTTAAATTATCGGTTCAACCACTGAACCAACCACTCAGTTCTTTTTCAGTTCAATTATCGATTCGATTCTAATAATACTGACCGCAAGATCGAAAAGTTGGATTACACTACTCTTGAATGTGTTTGATAAAAAATTTTACCCCCCTCTCATTTTAATTGTTATAAAAATATTTTTTATTGTTTTACAGTAAATGTTATAATTTTTTTTATAAAAATATTATAAAAATATCTATATATATTAATTTTAATTAAGATAAAAATTATTATATATTAAATAAATTTTATAAAAATATATATTAAAAAATTGACACTTAAAAAGTGAGTACTATTGAGGCTTATTTCGAACAACAGCACCGACAGTTTTCTAGATGTTCCAACTGTCGTCCGTCGCACTCCTCTTTGGATTACACTAACTTCCCTTTTCTTCCTTATAAAGCAAAAACAACTCACCTAGTTCTAGTTTTTGCTTTTCCACTTGCAAGACTCGGTTCCAATTTCCTCTACACTAAGGAAACCAAAAATCTACCTCTCACTTTCCTCCAGCTTCTTATATAAAACCAACCATCCTCAACTTTTCTGATTACGAGTCGAGAAGGAAAGAGAAAGGGAAACATGAGTTATCCGCCACCTGTTGGAGCTCCACCACCACAAGGTGAGTATTTGTCTTCCAAGCATGGTCTTATATCTGCATTTTGGTTTAGGAAAAAATGGGTTGTGATTAGTTTTGGTTGGCTTGTTTTGTAGGGTATCCTCCTAAGGATGCATATCCACCACCAGGGTATCCAGCTCAGGGATACCCTCAGTATCCTCCTCCGCAGGGCTACCCTCCTCAAGGGTATCCTCCACAATATGCTCAGCCTCCTCCTAGACAAGAAACTGGATTTCTTGAAGGATGGTATGTTCTTATTTACTTGACTTTGCTTCGATTTTAACCATTTTAAATAAGTAATGTTGTTATTTGTCTTTCTTTTTTGTTTCTATATTTTCATTGCCTAATTGGAAAACTAAATCATCTGTTTTGTTGGTTGTTGAATTGCTAATTGTTTTTTTATTGTGATGTCCAAATTAAATTTGCTTTTGTTCGTTGCAAGTCGTTGAACATCAAATAAATTTGAATTTAGGTCTTTAAAAACATTGACAATGTGGTGTTAAACCTCTCAAGATAACAGAACTTTTGTTAGAATAAACAAAGCAAATTGTTTGAATCATTGTTAATCAGTGATAGTTGAGTGATTTAAGATGAAAATTATTTGAAGTCTAGTATTTGTTATTGTCCATCAAAACTAAATATTGTTACAAAGCACTTGTAGATGGGACAAAGGCCTTACAAGACATGTTGGAAGATTTTATGGTGTGTTCATTAACAGAAAACTATTTTCAGTTTTCTATCTCTAATTTTATTAGTTTTCTATTTCTAAGAAAATCATAGAAAATTTAGAAAACATGTTCAAAAGTTGACACTTTTCTATTTTAGAAATTAAACTAATTATTTAAAAAATTTCTATAAAAGAATATAAAAATATATAATTTTTAATTAATTTTTCATAATCAAATTAGAAAAAATATTCCAAATTTCATATTAAAAAGTATTAAAATATATAAGGTAATAATATATATAAAGCAATCAAATCTATACATGAATAATTATTTTATAAAAATAAAGAATACACATAAACTCTCTCTACAATCACTTTATTAGAAAAAAGAAACGATATTTTTAAATTTGTGAAATCAAAAAATTTCATTGTGTTTTCTAGTTTTCTAATTCAGAAAACTGTGGAAAATAAGCTCCATTTTATAAAAGAAAACTGTAGAAAACTACTTTTAATAGTTTTCAAACTTTAGTTATAATTTGGAAAACCTTTTTTTTTATTTTTCTTGGAAAAAAAATAGTTTTGAACATATTTTCTAATTTTCTATTTTTCACAGAAAAATTTTCTAGAAAAGTAGAAAACTTTCTGTTAATAAACACACTCTTAGAATTTCTCTTTATGGTTCTACCATTTGGCTGTATAGTTTTATGTTAATTTGTTTTATTTCTTGGGGCGTATTGCAGCTTAGCGGCACTGTGCTGCTGTTGCCTCCTGGACGCCTGCTTCTGATGAGGAATCTACATTTCAGAGAATGCAGAAGAGAATGTAGTTGTTATGGCCAACATTTTGTTCATAACTGCATCCTTTTAGGTCATCACAAACAAATTTATTTTGTAATGCTTTCAAATGGCAAATACTGAATACTGAAATATTCTATTGTGTTGCCCAACAATGTCAAATGGCATGATTCGTTTCTCAAATTTATCAAAGCTGTTCTTCTCACAAAGATCTTGTTAAGTAGAAACAGCTGCTGAAACAGAAGAGAGGCCTTTCGATTTTGACAGCAAATATTTGCTGAATTTGTTGTCTGTTTTCTTTTATACTGATCGACCAAAGTGAAATAAATTTTACATTTTCGAACTAAAAAATATGCAAAATATGTTCTTCCACTCCACCGATTAGCCGTTTCTATATATCTCCTCTTATGAAAATATATATTAACGTCTCTTGATCGCTTATAGAAACTATCTTCAGAACAAGACCATTTATGTATATTCAAAACCAGGGTGAATTTTCTTCTTCGTGTGGTCAAAATTCCTCAAATCAATTTGGGTAAGTCACCACAAGAATTTCAAGTACAGCTTCAAACTTGGTAAAAACTGCGAGAGAGAGAAAGAGGGAGTGAAGTTGATGAAAGGGTGCAAGTTTGAGAGTGGTAACGGAGACTATGGTGTTTTAGAAGTCCATCCAACTATTACTAAACTTTAGGACAAAACTCAAAAAGTTGCTAGGAAGACGTCGCAACTTGGTGCAGTGGCAAAACGCCTCATCGATTGGCTCCTCGCTTCCTAAAGGTTGCGGGTTCGAGCATGGTGGAAGTGCTCTCATGCCTCTCGGAGCGGTCCGGAATAGTCGGGATTCAATGTGGTCACCGGATACCGGGCGGTGTCGCCGACACAGCGGACCAAAAAAAAAACTAGTTTCTCACTCAACTTTGGCGGCTACTTTCACAATTTGCGCCTTCTCAACCATCAACATGGTGGTTTTTCTTAAAACCCCGCCACCTTCAAAACCCTACATTATTCTCTCGATGGCCACCACTACAATACCATCTCAAGTCTCTCATATTTCTCTCAAACACCACCACAAGTTTCCACTGTTAACCCACCGAAGAAAGCTTCAAATTTGTAGCCTTTTTGGGTCTCAAAGACATTTTGGTTCGGTTCTTAGGATTGGGTTTGATAGAGAGATTGGGAATTTGGTGAAAAGCAATGTGTTTAGTGAACCTGGGAATGGTGATGGTGTTGAGAGTGTGCAGGAGAGTTATAATTCTGTTGAGGATGAGCAGTTTGTTAAGTGGTTTCGTGAAGCTTGGCCTTATTTATGGGCTCATAGAGGTGGAATATTTGTTGTGATTATTTCTGGTGAAATTGTTGATAGTCCGTTCTTGGACCTTATTTTGAAGGCAAGTACTGATCGATTGTGGCTTAATTGCTTGAATTGTGACTTCAAAAGAAGATGAAGTTGGATTCCTTTTGTTGTAGGGTTTTAGTTTTTGGACATTATGATGAAAGTTTGTCTCTTTGTGTAGGATATACAATTCCTTCATCATTTGGGGATCAGGTTCGTGCTTGTACCTGGAACTCATGTGCAAATTGACAATCTTATAGCTGAGAGAGGTATTGCAAGAATGGTGAATGGTTATAAAGTTTCCACATCTTGTGATTGTTTTGAGATGTTTTTGACAGAATGTTGCATTGATTGAAGGGCATGAACCTAAGTATGTCGGTCAATACAGAATTACTGATTCTGAAGCTCTGGCTGCATCAATGGAAGCTGCTGGGAAAATTCGAATGTTGATCGAGGCAAAGCTTTCTCCTGGTCCTTCCATATGCAACATTCGGCGTCATGGTGAAAGCAGTCGATGGCATGATGTTGGTGTGAGCGTTGCTAGTGGTAATTTTCTTGCTGCCAAGGTAATTTAATTTTTTGTTTTGGTTACATTCTGCAGATTGTAGAGTAGTTTATGAACGATGTAGCTGTAAATGTGTTTGATGATCTCTCGCAGAGAAGAGGAGTAGTAAAAGGTGTGGATTTTGGAGCAACAGGCGAAGTTAAGAAAGTAGATGTTATCCGCATGCGTGAGAGACTGGATAGTGGTTGTATAGTTTTGTTAAGCAACCTTGGTTATTCCAGCTCCGGGGAAGTTCTAAACTGCAAGTATGTTTTCGTCTCTTAACTCTCCCACAAAAGCATATCTGCGCAGTCATGGATACGGCATGTTTAGTTATAAATATAATTGTGGGCAGGATCTTGATTGCTGACATGTACTACTTTCTGCTTCTGTATTTTTCAGCACATACGAAGTTGCTACGGCATGTGCCTTAGCTATTGGGGCAGATAAACTTATTGGCATCATAGACGGTCCAATCATGGATGAAAGCGGACACTTAATTCGTTTCTTGAGTCTTCAAGAAGCTGACATGTTGATCCGCCAACGTGCCAAACAAAGCGAGATAGCTGCTCATTATGTTAAAGCCGTGGGTGAAGAAGATCTTGCTTCTTTTGAACACAGTGATTCTATTGGAATTATCCCTTCCTCGCAAAATGGCAACGCTCTTAGTGAAATTTACAGTCCAACCTTCCATAATGGTGTTGGCTTTGATAATGGAAATGGACAAGGATTTGCTATTGGAGGTGAAGAGCGTCAAAGTCGATTAAATGGTTATCTTTCAGAATTGGCTGCAGCAGCTTTTGTTTGTAGGGTAAGTCGGGTGAATTTAACATCTGATAAATTTGAACTGAAGATTTGTGTTTCAAACTTTATCATATCCAGAAAGTGCACTAGTCACTAGTTTTCGTATTACCTTTCTTTTCTTTTACGCAGTGGCTTATGCTTTATGCCAAATATTCAGGGAGGTGTTCAACGCGTGCATCTCTTAGATGGGACGATTGGTGGAGTCTTGTTGCTTGAACTATTCAAACGAGATGGAATGGGGACAATGGTGGCCAGGTGTGCGGTTATATTATCTCTGCATAAGATCATATGCAATGGAAAATCTGAGTAACATCTATAAGAAATGTGATTGTCATTATTTGGCATTGCATCTTTTATGCTAATAGGCTGTTAAAATTCTTACCTTTTCACCCTCATTTTCATCGGATTACTTCAAAAGTCTTGACCAAATCGGTATTTAATTTATGCATGATTAAAATGTCGCTGGCCGCTGTGATGCTGAGTACGTCCTGATCAAACTGGCTCATGTCCTTCATTAAATTGTGTTTTTTCTTCTCTGGTTCACAGCGATCTTTACGAAGGTACTCGAATGGCTAGGGTGACAGATCTTACTGGAATAAGACAGATAATACAACCTTTAGAAGACACTGGTGTTTTGGTTAAGAGAACTGATGAAGAGGTTGGTTCTTGCTATTTCAGATTTTTCTTTGAATTTTCCATCTTTTAGTTTTCCACTTCATTTTGTTCTTCGCTTGGCGCTAAACCTGACTTTCTTCTGCTTGTTGATAATTAGTTGCTCAAAAGTTTGGATTCGTTTTATGTCATCGAACGAGAAGGCCAAATTATTGCATGTGCTGCCTTGTTTCCATTTTATGAAGATAAGTGTGGAGAAGTTGCCGCCATTGCAGTCTCTCCTGATTGTCGTGGGCAAGGTCAAGGTGACAAATTACTCGGTATGTTTACTTCGTGTCCACAAACTTCATGTGCATAATGCTCAGATGATTTATTCGAGCTGTGAAAACTCATTTATAAAAAATTTACAGATTACATTGAGAAGAAGGCCACGTCGCTTGGCCTGGAAATGCTTTTCCTCCTTACAACTCGAACCGCCGACTGGTAATTATCTGAATGGCGTTCCAATCCTGTCGGTTGTGGTTACTTCAGATTTCCGAGTATCAATTATTTCATTTTAGGTACTCGGCTGATTTAGAATACCTTGTTCTACAGGTTTACGAGACGTGGTTTCCGAGAGTGTTCAATAAACCTGATACCGGAGAAGAGGAGGAAGAAGATCAATCTGTCCCGTAATTCCAAGTACTACACAAAAAAGTTGCTACCTGATCGAAGCGGAATTAGTGTTGACAGGGTTTTTAAGTGAGCTTCTATTACAATTCTACTTCAACGAAAACATACACCAGCCTAGTTTCAGTTTTCCTTTACATTGCAAGCGACCAAAGGAAAAATTGGTGCTTGATCATATGTTCTTTGTAGAATCAATGATCTGTTAAAATTATTGATCGGCTACATCAGATGCGTTACAAATGAAGCAGTTTCAGGGTACAATTATACGAACCATTTATTGATTTTATTTTCACGTAAAATAAACTGGAGAGCACCAAAGGTTGAAACTTTCCTTTCCAATTCATAAACAGAGTTCAAGATTGATGGATTATTCTTTGGAATGCATTGCCAGCAGTGCAAAAGCACAGCACGAAAACTGTAGGGCAATTTCTGTAACTTGGATTACGGTACTGTTCCAGGAAAAGAACGGAAAATGGAGAGATCATATCAGCTTGCCTCAGTTTTAGGAAAGCCCTTGAATTTGAAGTTGTCCGCATAAGACTTTGGCTGAAACCAGAACAACCGTTGTAAATGATTAAAGTAATTTTTTCAAGCTAATCAAACGAAAGGAAAATGTGATGCTTTCATAAAAAATGATTAGCAATTATGTACATTATCAGCTTAAGGATCAACCATTCAACATTTACTGAAAACTGGAAAAATGGAGCTGCATTATCTATGATTATATTCAGATTATTCATCACCCTACGATCTGTTATTTTCCATCAGTTCATCAAGTCTGCTGCACAAAATATGGAATGTAATACGAAAGTCGTCCATCTTACATGAGACACAGCACTTGACCATAACATCACTCAAAACAAATGCAACTAAAATCCTTGAGCATGGGAAAAGGGTCGCTAAATTAATTCAGTAATTAATTCAGGAAGAATGAACGTTTCACCATCCTGAAAGAATTTGTTGATCCGGATGGTAAAATATACAACAATTCGCTTGATAAGCTCAGATGGAAACTCAGAATTGGACTGGAAGAAATAAGGTTCTAGGAAGACAGGATTCAACTCTTAACAACCTTGTACGGATGCAAAATCTAGAGTCTAGGACCAGAATGAATAAATCAAAACAAACTCTTAATCAACCTTGCATCACCAAAGGAAGAAACTACCAGGAGGACGTGGAGGATGTAATAAAGCTTGGAGGATAAAAATCTGGTATGTACTTTCCACAAACAAATAAAAATAAACCTAAAATATGGTGAAGAATAAGATCAAACCTTCAGCAGAGGTGTCTGTCGCTTTTTAACCTGCAAATGAGATCAAGAGATGTGATCAAAAGCAAGAGAAGATAAAAAGCTACTGAGACAAAAAAAATTGTAACAAATGATAGCATTTACATTTGATTGAAGCATCAAACCTTGTTATATAATTTGGAAAGGTTATCCACTTGTAGAAAGAAAAAAAAAACCCTGCCAGTGTTGATATTGACGTGCAAACACTATTTTGCCTTAAATTTTGAATTCCATGGTTCGAAAAACTTGGCAGTCATACACATAAGTAAATTTTTTTAAAAAAAAAAATTGTTGGCCAGAGAAACTCAACATAAAGCGTATATGCAAGTATAAAAGTAACAGAGAGGACTTGTTTTCGTAGTGATGGATAATGAACATAAAATAGCTATGACATACCACATATTCCCAACCATGTCTCTCAGCAAATGATCTTGCAGCTTCTTCACTGTCAAAGCCAAGTGCAGAATCACCAACATTGGCATACGGATCACCTGTGGATGTCCAACCCATCAATGGATTTTCCCACCTGCACAAATAGCAAGAGACAAACTAATATTTCACACTCATATAAGAAAATTCTTATCCATAATCATTTAACACTGAAAAACACTGCAATGATTTCCTCGCTAAGAAAATAACCCTGCATTTTAAAATCTAGATGAATTCAAAGTCAAGCTATGACTACCCAATAAATAGTAACATTATCATGAAAGCATTACAGGGACTCTCTGAGCATCGTCAATGAACCGAAAGAATAAAAAAAAAATAAAGCTAAAGTTGAGAAAAACAAAAAAGATATTGATTTCCAATCCCTAACTAAAAGAGGTAAAATCCATGGTTTACAATGTAGAATTCAAGAACTCATCACAAAATTTATATAAAAGGCTATAATCTTGCAAGAAGTAAACTTCAAAAGCAAAAACATACTTTTGTGTGGAGACAAAGTTAATCTTCCACCTTCCAATTTTTCCAGACCCTTGTTGAGTAGCAGTTCTAGCTGGAGAGTAAATTACAACCTGCCAATCCCACAACACCAACATTACCTCATAACGAAGTACAATTCACATAACAAAAAACAAAAACATTTTTAGAAAATCATAAGCCAAAATCTCAATAACAATAAAACCCAATACTTCATACATCACATTTAACAATTATCTTAATAAAATCTATAACGAAATCTCTACATAACTTTATCGAAAACCCCAACAAATCAAAATCAACAGAATACAAACTTACAAAACCCTAGATTTTGAAATTACAATGATAGATAGCAAATGTTGATACCCTACGGCGAAGATGCTCTTCGGGAATACCGGAGACCATGCCGATCTCGCCGGGTTTCACTTCAACCAACGCATCTGTCGAAAATACCCTTGAAAATTTGAAACCAAGCGACATTTTTCCGTTGCCGCAAATTCGTTGCAGTGAAGTCGCCATCTAATGATTGACGCACTGAGATTTGGCGACGATGGTAAACCAGTTTTTGTTTTTAGTTTCTTTCAAATTTAATATTAGGAAATTCTTTTTTTTCTCTTTACTTCTAATTGCGAATTCTTTATTGGTCCTGGTAGTTTTGGTATTTAACAAAACGGCCCTCAAAATATGTAAAGTTGGATGGAGTTTTTGTTCTCGTTTGTTGAGAAAGAGTTTTTAGAGATTTTTATATATTTTAAATTAGGTTATTGGTTTTATTAATTTTTAAATTATTCTAACTTGGAATCAAACTTAATATGTACGAAAGACATTTTGTTGAAAAATTATTTATAATTTAGAGCAATTTTTTTATAAATTACAATGTTGAAATATATAATCTGCTAGACAAATAATGAAAACCGCACAATTGACAAGACTATAATTTTCACTTTTAACGCATGTTATTCATAAAGTAAAAACCGTTTAAATAATATTTAATTTTTATTTGGACAATTTGATATCCAATTTAAAAGTCTAATTTACAATAGAAAATGCTAACTATTTTTTTATCAATATTAAAAGATGTAGATATATAAAATACAAAGAATATAGGGGAAACATTTTTTTTAATATAGATATATTAATTTCAATGAAACTAATGCAATAAACTTAATATTAAGTTTATTTGTATGTACTAATCTTAATTGTTAATGAAAATCATTAAAAGTTATACACCAATAAAGTACGCATAAATGTACTAGAACGAGGATCAATAAGTTCGCCTAACTATAAGAGAAGAAAATACTTTGACAAATAGTATTAGATTAACTTAAAGTTATTTAAAAAAGTTTTAGTTATTAAAAAAAATAAATATTAAAATTATGAATAAATAAGCAAAATTTTAAAAGTTTTGTGTGAAAATATTTGAAGCATAAGAAAATTTTAGAAAATAAAAGATAAAAAATGTGAAATTTTTTTTAACTTCGCTTTAATTTTATTTCTTTACATAACTCTTTATTTTAATAAAATTTATCCAAAAATATTCTTTGTAAACGAAATTCAAAAATTATGTACTAAAAAGCAAGTACGTCGGTATGGTGTCCCGACTCTGGACTAATAAATTTTTTCTGACTTCGTCAATGTTAAAAAATGCATTTTCGTAATATATTAAGGTGGACAATTTGGCCAAACTAGCATCTAATGAGGGGCTAATTGCATTGACAAATTATTTCGGGGAAATTTGGTAAACTCCACATAACAAAAGTCCTATTCATACATTGAAAATAAATGAGGGACTATATATGAAAAATATTTTCGTTTTGGGCAAAATTGAAATCCATATATTTTATCCTTAATAAAATATTTAATAAATCAAACAAATCGTCTTGTATCGCTCTCTCATTTCTGACTCTTTTTTTTTTTTTTGCATTTTACAGAGACCCATCACTCACAAAAAAATTACATAATAATAATTATAAAAATCCTCCATGCGAGAGATTTTGCTCATCTTCTTACATTCTCTTCCAGCTTCTCACTGGTCTTTTTAACCAGGTCTGTAACTTTTATTTTTATTTAATGTTGTTTAATTTAATTTCTCTTAAAAAATGAATGATTATGGAAGTGAAATGGATGCGACCTTTTGTATTTATTATGGGAATTGCAATTGCAGAAAAGTCATCTGTAGATGTTTGAAATTTCTGTTGTTTTTCTTTTTGGGTTTCTTTGAAGATATCGAATTTGCATTGTGTTACTTTTATAATTATTTTGTAGGCTTTATTTTGCAGAAGTTGAATTGAATTCTGTGTGAGTTATTGATTGCATTTATGAGTTTGGAAGATTTCTCTTTATGTTGTGATATTTATTTGAGTTTATGTTGTTGTGTAGTGCTTATTAATTAGTTCAGAACTGCAATTGCTGTGTCAAGAGTGGTTGATAATATTCTGTGGTGTTGTCTTGGTTGGTGAAGACTGAAGAGGGTGAGAATTAAGTGGTTGATTGATTGTTGTAGAGATTTGGGTTCGGAGGGAGTGGAGAGTTGTGTTGATGGGTGCTCCTAAGCAGAAATGGACTGCTGAAGAAGAGGCTGCGCTTAAAGCTGGAGTGCATAAGCATGGAACCGGAAAATGGCGCACTATTCTCATGGATCCTGAGTTTAGCTCAACACTTCGGTTGCGTTCCAATGTTGATCTCAAGGTAAATGTGATGAGAATTGCAGTATGGTAATGTGCTTCATTTCCAATTGAAGGAAGTGTGGAGTTTGATTTGTTTGAATAACAATTATGCTCTGCTTTCTCAATGTAGATATTCTAAATCTCGAATTTGTTCTTACATGGACAGGATAAATGGAGAAATATAAATGTGACTGCAATATGGGGTTCTAGGCAGAAAGCTAAGCTTGCACTTAAAAGGAACTCTCAAACCCACAAACGTGATGATACTGCCAAAGCTTTGAGCACTGTACTTAAGAACAGTGAAGAATTTCTTGATGCTAAACCTCTTGCAGTTGCTGCTGGAACACCTCGAAATGACTGCTTTCCAGAGTTAAATCCAAGGTTTTCACCCCTTCTGATTCTTAGAAATTCTAGGGATTTATTGAACAATAAAATTTTTTGAACCAAGTTACAATGATCACTAGAACTACATGAAAATTCTTTGTCGAACTACTTTTGTACTATCATGGTACTAGCACTACATGAAATCTTCTAGTGCAAGTTATTTTTTGCTTGACAAAGCAAGCATGCTATAATTTCTTTTATTATTGATGGTCACATTCTATTTGCAGTCTTATCTTTTAAAGTTACTCTTTATTATTCTGAAATAGAAAACTCAAAATTACGTGATTACAAAATATGTTTATTCAATTTCAGACATTTTAAAAGAGTGTGTTTTTTGTCCCTGTGCCTCATTTTGATGGTTGGAAAATTTTGTTGCTCTAGGTTAACACATCTTTGTATTGGAAACTTGACTTCAGTTTGATTTTCCTCATTTGGCTGCAAAAGGTGATTGTTGATTAATTGTGTTTGAATTTACTTAATTTATGTTTCAGGTTGAGTGATCTGATATTGGAGGCCATTTCTAGTTTGAAAGAACCAAGTGGTTCTGATAAGGCTTCAATTGCATCATACATTGAGGTAAAGTCAATCGAACTACCAAATTTTATTGTGTTGACATCTTGGTGACTGAGGGAACAAATCTAAAAGAGTGGACTGCAGGACATTTCTAGTGTTGTGCTTAAATATTGTTCACCAGTTCTTTTTTATTGATGGTGCCGCACTGAGTTAATTAACATCTACTGATAAACATAAAAAATCGACACTGTTGCATGAAATGCAAATTAATGCCTTTTATTTTATCTCGGTATATGTTGTTTTATTCTCAAATCTCAACGATCTGAAACTGTTCTGTGTGCATGTATATTGGATCAGGTGAGCATGTGTCAAGTGTTCTGATTAATTTGTTTAAACTTATTGTTACCCTTCAAAACTTGTAGGAGAAATATAGGGTACCATCAAGCCTCAGAAAGCTATTGGCGACGAAACTAAGAGCCATGACTTCAAATGGAAAATTAATCAAGGTAATAATTTTACACTAAATGAACCGTGATAGTTACACCACCAGGCATCCTGCTAAGTTTTTCTATGCCCTTTCAAAGTTCCGTCTGATTTTCCCTCCTACCAGCATTGGCAATTTCAAATATGCTTTGTTGGCCTGTTTTCATGTTCTGACATATATTTAGAAGTCTGTATGCATGACAGCTAAGATGGTGTTTGGCCACTCCTCCATAGCATGTTACAAGTGTGTAAAAGTTTTTTAGTTGATATGAAATGCTAGTGAGGTAACAAACAACCACTAAAATGTAAATGGAATAGAAAGGCAATATAGACTCGGCATTGCATCCCTGATGTGAGTATGAACTAGAACAAAACTTGCAAAGAAAATAATCATATTTTGTTATCGCATTGACAGGTTAAGCATAAGTACCGGATTGCGCCTACAGTGTCTGAAGGGCGAAAAAAATCTCCTGTTCTACTTTTGGAAGGAAAACAGAAGGATTCTACTAAAATTCTTACTAAATCTCAAGTTGATCAAGAACTATCAAAGATTAGGGGCATGACTGCTCTAGAAGCTGCAGCAGCAGCTGCAAAGGCAGTTGCAGAAGCCGAGGCTGCAATTGCTGAGGCTGAAGCAGCTGCTAGGGAGGCTGAGGCAGCAGAAGCTGAAGCAGAAGCAGCCCAGGTTTTTGCGAAAGCAGCAATGAAGGCATTTAATTATCGGACTCGTCATGCCTGGTAAACACTACTTTCTAATTAGTCTTATTAACTGTATTACTGCTTTTAACTGTATTTATGGACAGAAAGAAAGATTTTTCATCATTGGAAAACGAATTACCATTTCCTCTTTCTATGCTCTCCTAGAAAATCCGCAAATTTGCCAAATATTGGCTTTGCCAAACCGGGTAAAATAACCTTATTTGATCTCTATGACTTAGTCATTCTCCGTTGGTCATTGTTGACATCTACTTCTCCATACAAAGAGCTCATCAAAATTGCATACAGAAACCTTTTACTTTCATGATTATAGATCTCACTGGTACATTTTTTTTCCAACCTCTGCAGATAATAGATGACATATAGTGCGGAAATCGATGCTTAGATTGTTAAACATGAAAATGCAAGGATTGGAACAGTGTTGTTGGAGCAGATATGTAGCGCCATTGTGCATAAATGTAAATGTTATTAGGCTTGTAAATTTTGACGATGGAATGTTCAACTAAACTAGCAAAGATTGGGAAGGATCGCATATAGTTTTGTGGTTTGGGGCTTTACAGTGAGTTGAAGATGAGATTTGTTAAAGAATGAGATATAGAAATCTGGATTTTGGGAAATTTAGATGAAGATTCCATAGGAAATGTTTTGAAGTCTAATGCTGTGTATCCTTGTAAGCGGGTTTGAACAAGCAAGTAAAATGATTACATTGTTCTGTTCTGTGACATTTTCCAGGCAACTAATTTTTGACTGGCTACATTATGAGCATACTACTACAAGAGTAAAGGTTTCCTACACATTATGGCTACATCAACATTTTTACACGTTGAAATCTTGAAACCAAGGATGTCGATTTAGGTGGTTAGTGGTTGTTTTTTTATCGATTTTTCGTGGTTGTTTACATGAAAATCAATCATGTGATTTTGATTGTTTTGATTTCAAATTTCGAGAGAAGAGAATAAAAGGATAAACCTGCGGATGTTCTCATGCCAATTTTGTCCTTTTTTTATTATTTTCATTAGGAGTGCATATATTTCGGTTAAATTCAGTTTTTTTAACTGCGAATCAAACCGTTGAGTTCGGTATTTCTTCAAGAAATCTATAGTTTAACTGTCTTTTAGATAAATCATTCAGTTCGGTTAACCATTGTATAAATTCAATTTGATTCGATTTAATAAATTTAGTTCCAATTGGAGAGGTTTGATTGGACAAACCACAACCAAATCAGTCAAATCAATTTTTAAAATATTATATTTATATCCATTCATTTAACATCGATTCAGTTCGGCCAGTTTTTCGATTCAAAGAGTTTGTTATTCCCCCTTGTTTTCATTAAGGCTTCGCCTTATCATGGTGGGTTGACAAGATCAATCTCAATCATGATATCATCAAAAGATGATTAAGCTCAACAATAATCCATAAAATTACAATTCAAAATATTAACCTCTCTATCATTTAGATTGCCCACCTACGAACATCGTTATACTTCAACAAGATATCATAAAGAAGTTTAGAAAAAAAAAACACCAAAAATAAGATATTATTGTTATCAAGAACGTATCATCTAATATACAGTACAACACCTCAGAAGAAGAGAAGAGAAGAGAAGAAAAGAAAGAGTAATGAAACAATCGACATGGACAAATGAAACTCTCCATCATGTATGGTACCTTAAATTAGCAATCTCACAACAAACAATTCACAACCATATTGTACCTTAGTTCTTTGATTTTGAATGCTTTACAAGCCAATCGATCACAGAATCTATATTGGTTGAATGCTTGCAAGAGATCATGAAGCAGCAAACTTCTCTGTCTGTGATTGACTTTAATCCCCTGCACAGAAGAACACTACGAGTTAAGAACAGGGCAAAAGAATATTTGACAAATCGGGACTATGAAAATGAATAAACAAGACCGCACATTTCATCCATCAATGCTTGCTTAGACAGAGCTCCTGGCTTGTCAATCTTGTTTCCGAGTACCAACAATGGAATGCCATTGAGTGATGGCTTGCTCAGCAAATCATGAAGTTCACTTCTTGAGACGCTGAGGTTATCAGGATCGGCAGCATCAACCACATAGCTACATGCATGAACAAATTTCAGTAGAGATTCCCTCGAAGAGAATTGCGAGTTTTTTTGGTAAAATCAAGAGATATACAATTCAAGATTAAGCTAAGATGTATAAACAAACAAAAATCTGATAAGAAAATTTGCTGATGTGAAGACAATTTGTTTGATTTGAAAAGCTCTATACACCAAACTGCATAAGAATGTCAAGCAACACTTTTCTAATCTCATGCTATTTTACCAAAACTCTTGTCTCGAGATTCAGAAACTTTTGTGACTTCAAATTATGAGACCATTTTCCACAAATAATTGTAGATTCTATTCCTGATTTCGGAACAAACACATGTTCATACAATTCAAAACAGAACCTTCCACGAAAGAACAGCATTAATCATGATCAAAAAGAAAAAGAAGAGGAATGGCATCATTCAAAAGAGATAGAGAAACAATTCATACACAATAGCAGAAACTGCACGGCAGTATCGCTCCCACATACTGCGGAACCTAGGTTGACCTCCAAGATCCCACAATTTTATTGTAACATTCCCCTTTGTTACTTTCCTCATGTTGAACCCTACCTGAAGATCAATGTGCCAATTAATACTAAAACAAACAAAAAGGAATACCCAAACCAACAAAAGTAAAGCATAATCACAGTCTACACAAGGAGACGATTCAAACTAAACAAAAGAAGATCCTAGTGCATTGGTAACATCAGCAATGGCCTCAACGAAATTGCTCACCGTAGGGATCATGTCTTCGCTATATCCTCCAGTCTAAAAAGAAAACCCAACAGTCAGCTTTTTAATCAATTCAAAAATAGGGAAAATAGGAGACACCAAATATGCCACCAGCTAAACCAACTTACCGCAACAACATTTACAAGAGAAGTCTTTCCAGCATTCTGGAGGCCTATCAGAGACAACTCCATCTCTTGCTTAAAGAAAAGGCTGCACAAAAATACACCTAAAAGTGAGAACTGAGAGACAAAAAGATCTCCAGCAAGTTAAAATTCAACAGATAGCAAAGCAGACAAAATTCAAAACCACACATTTGCCCTAAATTCAGTATACCCCAATTCCTTGGCATATTAATTTGACAACATTCATTACTATTCCCCAAACAAATCAATGCGAAGGCACTGAAAAAACAGATACGTTGGAATTTTCGACAAAGCCACTTGCAGATGCCTGCTAAAGTGTGCGTGCGTGCATACGTTACTGACCAGAGGTCTAAAGTTCGCAACCACAAAAATCGACAACATTCTCGTTCTGCCCAATCCATTCTTTTAGCAAAATACAAATACCATAAAATCCACTGCTAACTAAACCACTACTGTCACGTTTGGATGACAAAACACAAACTTCTAAACTCCGATCATCATTCTCATACCGTCAACTTCATACACCTTCTAAATCGCAATTAACACAATTTATAATTTTACAACGTCAAAAAACAAAGAATTCAGATTCAATTATCATTCCAAAGAAAACGAATTAAAACAAAAATAAAAATTGGTAAAAAATATACCTGCGAAGCCAATTGAGAAACGCTTCCCAGAGACCCATTAAACGACGTCGTATAAAGCAGCCCAAACAGATCTCTCTCCCTCTCTACTCTCTCTTCCTTCCTCTATCTGTCTTTATAACAACGGTTTCGTTTCCGTCCGATGAATTTAATTAAATCCCTACCGCAAAATTCAATCACTATTCAAGCTTAAAAAGGAGTATAGCAGCGAGTGCAAAAAACACGCGCAGAGGAGAATGGAGAAGGATTAGGAGAATGTGATTGGAGAGACGTGGACGGCTTAGATAGTTGGGCGGTTGGAGCGTGTAGAACACTCGCGAAAAGAGTGGTTGGTGGTGGAATTGTTGTCCGTTATATGCGTAGGAGTATGATTTGTGCATTAATTAGTATCCAGTGAGATTGAGCTGGATTTAACTCACTCGCGCCTATTTTATTCAACTCCTCTTTTCATTCTCGCTTCCTTTGCTTTCAACTCCAAAATTATCACCAAGAATCACATTTATTCCTTCCGTCTTAAAAATATTTTCATAAAATAATATTTTAAATATTTAAAATAAATATTATTCACTAAATTTTTATATAATTTTTTTTAAAAATATTTATATAATTATTTATTTTAATTATTTTTTATTTAATTTTAATATAATTATACTCTAAATATATTATTTTTAATATCATTGATAGAGTATAAATCAGTAATTAGTTTATCTTTTTAATATTAATAACAATAAAAAAAATGGTAATATTTTTAAGACGAAGAGTATAAATTTTCATTCTATAATCATAATAATAATATTGTGAATAAATCTAAATTATTCACATTCCTTTTTTTTCAAATTAGATTTTTCACACATAATAAAATTAATAAATATAACATAAAATGACTTATTTACTCATCTAAATAAAACAGTGGCTGAGAGGAAGTAAAAAGAAGAAATAGAACTTCTCAAAAAGTGAAAAAATCTTGCTTTGTTGCTTTTTCAATTTCTACTCATTAGGAAGTTGAACACATTATTTCTCATAATTAAAGAAATTTACTTACCTAACAAAATATAAGAAAATAGAATTATTTTTATCATTTTATTCTCGAATTTATCTTATAAAATATCTAATTAATTATTAATAAGGAAAATTACATAAATATCAATATTATTTTATAAAAATTCAATAAATATTATATACTTTTCCAAAAATATAACTTGAAACAAACAAACATTTTTTATACTTTTAAAAAAATTAATTTATAAACAATGCAACTTCTTAAAAAAAAAGAAATTTCCGAAATTTTTTCTATTTTAAACCAAGTGATGTCAAAATTAATAAACTTAAATAATAAAATTGACAACTTCTCTACAATTCACGCCTCTGTACTGTTCTTCACCAGTTTTTCAAATATTTTTACTTTATTTTTGGTCAATTTGTGATTGTTGATGTTCAATAATAAAAAT
The DNA here is from genome assembly GCA_948193385.1 of Breynia disticha f. nivosa. NCBI lineage: Eukaryota > Viridiplantae > Streptophyta > Magnoliopsida > Malpighiales > Phyllanthaceae > Breynia > Breynia disticha. Next base: position 23,819 of record CANYCX010296480.1, read on the forward strand.
TTGTTCAACTATATATTTAGAGATGCCGAATCATTGGTTCCGGAAAGAGAAAAAAGAATAATAAATTGACATCTGAATTATTATATTTTTTTAATTCTAAAATGTATTTCAATTGAGATTGAAACTGATATGCTTTTCAAATATTGATTTTGAGTGTTTCGAATGATAAAACGCTGAAATCGTAGCTTACATGTAAAGAATGATATTTCTGTTTTCTTAATTTGTTGAATTATTCTGTTCTAAATTGAATTTTGTATTTTATAAACTAATAATTATATTTAGACTTTAAAACTTTGAGGTGTATTTTCTACAATAAACGAAATTAAAATTAAACGTAGGTTTAATTTTTGTTGTTGGATCCCGGAGATCTTGAAGTCTAAGCATTAAATCTTCTTTTCAGCCACCGAGTCCGGCGTGAAATTGCAAGGCGAAGCCTCCTTTCATGTTCCCTTTTTTAACCTTTCAAATCAAAGCATTCACCAAAACTCCCACTATATTTTCACGATTCAGGATACCCATGATGGTAAAATTGAGCGAATTTTTATTTTTTAAATAACATAATTTTATATATATTATACAATAAATAAATCAATTAAATATAAAATTACTTCATCCAAACTTACAATAATAAATACCTCTTCATCAAAAATAAATGATAACGTAATCAATTTACCAACTCTGCCTGCCTACAATATATTCTCATTCCACTAAACTATTTATATATATTATGTTAAAACAAGTTTACAAAAAAAAAAAGGTAAAACCAAATTTTATAATTCACGACATTTAGTTTTATATATAAGTGAAATGTAACAAATTTATAATTTAAATAATATTTTTTATTTATAATTATAAAGTCAAACTTTTTTTAATAATATAAGATAAATTATATTAAAATAAATATAAAATTAAATTATTTTAATGAAATTTGATAAATTATACTAAAATAAAATAATATTATATTTAGTTTTAATATTACATGTATTTTTTGTTAAATTTATTTATAAATAAAATAATTTACATAAATTTTATAACATTAATATCATTGTAATACATAGTTAGATTGCTCTTTTTTTATATGTAAGTACCTGACTGTCTAATTTAATTTCAAGGCAAATCCCAGTTAGATAAAACCTAAGAAAAACCATCCAAACTAAGAATTACGTTATTAAAATCGGACAGGTAATCAAACAAAAAAAATGCTGAGTGGTTGGTTTATTGGTCAATTTTCACCGGTTTAAATTGTTTATCGATTTGAATGGTACAATTGGACCGAATGAGTAACTGATTCTTCATTCTATAGTTCGATCAGCCGCTTCAGTCCGACTTTTAAAGCACTGAAAACAACAGATAAAAACAAATATATTTTAGTCCATTCTCAATGTGAAAAAAAAACAACATAAAACTTGCAGACTCGTCAAATTAATGACCCCAAAGTGTTCCACTTAGACTTTTTGCATCCAAATAATGGTATCAATTTATCGATGGAAAGATAGCTGACATTCCCTCCTCCCAACAAACGCTTGACACACACAACACAACATCACAGCACAGGTGTTCTTAATTTTATGTGTTGAAAAAACAGAAAAGATAGCATCTTTGGTCTCAAGTTTCAATCATTTTCTTCAACAACTATTCTTTCTTCTTCGTTAGATCCGTATTCAACTTAACTTAACTATCCAACCACTTCTTTCTCTTCTATTTTAGAAAAGATCAAGTCTTTTGTTATTTTTCTCTTCACCTTATTGTAGTGGTCTGATTTTTTGGTGTTTCTGCTTCCATTGAATGAACCATTTAGTGAAGTGGATGTAATCTTGAAAACCCATGTCTAGAAACTTCACTTTTTTCACAGTTCGAGGGCTTTCAGGTATGTTGGAGACTTTTTTTTTTATCTTCGATTGCTGTTTATTTATTTATTTTTTTTTTCTCTTGGGAGTAAGTATGTGTATGTTATTTGCTTATAAGTGACGAGTGAATGAATAATTCGAAGCTGTATGCCTGTGTACAAATGGCTTTGTGGGTTTAATAATTGGATTTGTTCTGCTGAAAGATAGAATCTTTTTTTTTTTGCAATTTCATGCAATAAATTTGAATGTAAATAAGTGTAGTGGTCTGGCTTGTATTAAATTGATTGGAACTTGGAATAGATTGTTTAAAGTTGAGAAAGTTATGTTGGCCAATCCGTTTGATCTCTTAGTTTGTTATCTTGTGGAGTTTATGGATATTTGTGAAAGTCGCAACTCTCTCGTGGAGCATAGATGAGAGTTAGATAAGTTGTGGCTTATATTTGTCTGGGTTCATTGGATCTCTATAGGTTGCATTTTGTTATTTGCAGCATTTTTTTGAAGATAGAACAGTTGGAGAAAAAATGAGGATGAGGAACAAATACAGGAAATCATCCACTTTCAATTGCAATGCAGGAAGCAGATGTTCTATGTCTGTTGTGGTTTGGAGCTTGGTGGGATTTCTACTCTTCCTTCATTTTTACTCCTTTATTGGTCTGCGCGGTGGAAAAGGTGGGGAGATTCAATTTCGTGCAAGTCATCACCCTCTGTTCCGTGAACTTGAAGAGGTTGAGGTGGAAAATATCCAAATTCCCCCGCCAAGGGGGAAAAGATCTCCACGCGCTGCAAAACGGCGGGCTCCTAAGAAGGCTATTACATTGGTTGATGAATTTCTCGATGAGGAGTCCCAGATTAGGCACAAGTTCTTTCCTGATATGAAAACTGCAATAGACCCAAGAAAGGATGCTTGGAATGATAGCTTCTACTACTATCCTGGGAGAATCTGGTTGGATACTGAAGGACATCCGATTCAAGCCCATGGAGGAGGTGTCGTATATGATGAACAATCCAAAACCTATTATTGGTATGGTGAATACAAGGATGGACCCACTTACCATGCTCACAAAAAAGGAGCTGCACGGGTGAGTTACGAATGCGTTGAGATCTGATTAGCGATGCCTGTTTCATTGTCAGAGATTGCACGTGTGTTATATTTGCTTTTACAAGTGCCGTTTATCTGCCTTGGTTGTGCTGAAAATTGCTGTTCAAGAGTGTTCCGTCAGTTTTTAAATTGATGAAGCTTATAGGCTTTCACTGAAAGCCCCTTTTTTTTTTTTGCTGGCACATGAAATTCATCATGGACAAATCTCTTCATAGCACGTATTTGAATAATGAACCTGATGGAGGAATGATATTACATTGCATTAAGGAAGTGGCCTATACATACAGCCAAAATTTTTAAATGCAACATCATAATCTTTACTCATGCCTGATATTTCTCCATTCTAAAGTTTCTGAAAAAAAAATCTCTTTCCAAACCCTTTGTCAGCCATGCAACTGTAGTGCATTAGTAAGTTTAAATTTGAGGAAACTCTTCATAGCCAATGAATCCATTTCACAGTTTTGGTTCATGTCCACACAATCTGGAAGCTTATTATGAGTTACTCTGGGCCTTTAAGGATTTGCAACTTGCTAGAGAAGTTTTTATGGCATGATAGTTTCTTCAAATCCATGTTTTTTCCCAGCTACAGAACAAAAAGTCCATTTTTTTCTAGAATTTTTCTGATCAGAAGATCTCAAGTCGTTTTGCAAATGTATAGAGGATTTCTTATATCCATACTTTGGTGTTACAAAAACTTAGATGTGGACATAACTTACTAGAATAACTCATTTGGTTCCTTACTTTGTTAGTTTAAGGCCTGTGATATTCTTTAGAATGAATATTCGGATTTGATATTTTCTATTTGTATGATGTGTATGTCATCTAGTAGAGGTGCAAGATACTATTACCATCTTTACCTTCCACATGAAAGTGAGGGAAGATGATGACAATGAGAACATGCTTTTTTATGATACAGAATCACTCACAACAGCAACTAATTCCTTGATGATAGACTGTTGGTGTTCTTAAAAGGTTTGATTTTTTTTTTCCTCAGGATAGTTTGTTGAGTTTATCTTTTCTGTTTACATCAAAAGACGACGCGACTTGCTCTAGGCTAGATAATGGTCTTGAGGGTTGTGCTAAAAAATCTATCTTTCCTTGCCGCTCTTTATCATTTTTATTTGTATCTATTGATGTGATGTTATTTCATCTTCTCTTTGTTTTATATCTTTTTTGCCATACATGGAGATATAAGAATAACCGGTGGAGTGTATATATTTTTTTTTCAATTCAGGTGGATATTATAGGAGTTGGGTGTTATTCCTCGAAGGATCTGTGGGCATGGAAGAATGAAGGTGTCGTGTTGACAGCGGAAGAGACAAATGAAACCCATGACCTCCACAAATCCAACGTGCTTGAAAGGCCGAAGGTTGTTCACAATGAGAGGACAGGAAAATACGTAATGTGGATGCACATTGATGATGCCAATTATACCAAGGCAGCAGTTGGTATTGCCGTAAGCGATTACCCAACCGGTCCTTTTGATTACCTTCACAGCAAAAGACCTCATGGATATGACAGTAGGGACATGACAATCTTCAAAGACGATGATGGCGTAGCATATCTCATTTATTCCTCTGAAGACAACAGTGAACTACACATCGGACCCCTCACAGAAGATTACCTTGATGTCACAGATGTTATGAGGAGGATTCTCATCGGACAGCATCGAGAAGCCCCAGCATTATTTAAGCATGACGGGACTTATTACATGATCACATCGGGATGCACTGGCTGGGCACCAAATGAAGCTCTTGCTCATGCAGCTGAGTCGATTATGGGGCCATGGGAAACGCTGGGAAATCCTTGCGTCGTAGGAAACAAAATGTTCCAACTGACGACATTTCTGGCGCAAAGCACTTTCGTAATACCGCTCAAAGGCTTTCCAGGTTCGTTTATTTTCATGGCAGATCGTTGGAATCCAGCGGATTTGAGGGACTCAAGATACGTATGGTTGCCTTTGATAGTCGGCGGACCTGCCGATCGGCCACTTGATTACAATTTTGGTTTCCCGTTATGGTCAAGAGTATCAATTTATTGGCATAGAAAATGGAAACTTCCTTCTATTTTCAAGTTGAGTGACTCAAAATGACAGGTCTGTTTGTATCTTTGAGTGTATCATATGTGAATGTTCTTTGCTAATTCTTTCACAGGTTTTTCAGTGCCTTTCTATGATAACACACATATCTTATCAGATATTAATATTAGTGTTTCTATATTTCCGCCTCGTTCCATGTTTCTGCAAAAAATCTAAAACCATGCAAGTTGAGAACATATGTTGAAAGTGAAATGATCAGGTAGAAGTTTGGTGAAGATCATGGTGAATAACTTTACGTAAAACGCCATTAGAACCAATTATGATCCTCTGCTGCTTTCTGTCCAAAGCTATCTAATGTTTCAGCGCGTTAATCAGACCCAGTTGTTGGTCCAAACAGAAAACACAGTAAATGGAGTCAGCCTGGTGTGATGAGACCTATGCTTACTGAAAAGAAAACTTCTAAAACATCAATTGCCATTAATGGAGCAGAAGAAATCTCCATCAGCTACAAAGAAAAAGCAAAAAAAAAAAAAGGTGGTAAGAAGATAAAGTCTTTTACG
>CANYCX010296536.1:0-12561 GCA_948193385.1 Breynia disticha f. nivosa
TTCAAAAAAAAAAGAAAAGGGGAAGAAGAGGTTGTGAATTTCATGCTAAAGAACAAGATGAATGTTTTGGGATTATTTTGGGTAATGCGAGTTTTAGAGCTTTAAACTCAACAAAGATGACAAAGATTTCTTGGGCATCAAAATGACAAAGAAAGAGAGAGTTTGGAATACAACTCTTGGTGAAAAAGAGAAGGATCAGCACATACTGATGAAGAAGAAAATAAAGAAACAAAACGTTTTAGAACCAAAGGTCTCTCTTGGTGAAAAAGAGAAGGATTAGCACATACTAATGAAGAAGAAAATAAAGAAACAAAACGTTTTAGAACCAAAGTTCTCCACTCTTTAACTCTATTAATTGCAATTAATTAATTGTGAATAATTAATTTAATTTAATTTAAATAATTTAAAATTCTAGAAAATTTGTAAAATAGAATGAAGCATTGTGGTTAAGTGAGATGTTGTTTCAGTTTTATTATATTTATATACATAGATTCTTCAATTGTTTCTCAAAATTTCAGAAAGTAAAATTCATCTGCAAGATATTAAAATATTAATAATTAGTAGCTAACAAATAATATGCACAATATCAATACAATATTATAAAAAATATATATTTTTTAATAAAGACCAATTTATTTGTACCATACTATAATTCTTAAATAGAAAAAATGTGTGAAAATAAAATATCAAATGCATCCTGTTAATAAATAAAAAAAATCATAAATTAAGCAAAATAAAATATTTTACATTATACAAAATAAAACTATGAAGTTGTATAACAAATTGCAAGTTACTATATTCAAATTATATGACATGTGTCAATATAAGAGAGAAAGTATTGAAAAAAAGTGTTAAAGAAAGTGTTGCTAGCATTCCTCTATATATTTTGTGTTGGGTCATAGTTGAAATGAAGATAATTGAAATATGAACATAATAGATACAAAATTGTAATGCTTTTTAAGTGACTTAGTTTACTTCTTTTGAATATATACTAGTTTAGTATTTTTGCTTTCTTTATGTGCTTGATGGATTCTAATATTTATTCGTCAACTTAATGCATCTTTATGTATTTTCTAATGTGTGATAATTTTTTAATGTACACATAATGATGTGATTATTATACTGTAAATTGTTAAGTTTTATTTATTGTATTAACTTGTTTTTAATATTAAGAGTTTACTACAATTGTGAAAGGTATCGACATATATAACAAATATATATAAAACACAATTAATTAATACATAATTAATTAAGCCGTAAATAAAATGAACGGAAACTCAAACCTAGAACTCCGTTCAACGCAGCGGAAGAAGAACAATACCTCGTTGAGTATACGCTCATATCCACAGGCGCAGATGTATCGGGATACGGGCAATGTTTTGCTCCCGACCCTACACTAGAAATCGATCACCCGAGAAAGAAGTTTTTAGAATTTTCATTCTAAAAACCTCCACACAAAACTCTATTTTGTTGGTGACAAAAATGTGGAAGAGAGAGAGAAATATGGTGGGAAATGGGTATTTATAAAAGTGGAGGTACCTATTGGTGAATAGGTACCTTCCACGCATAATTACACTTTAGTCCTTAAACCAAAAGTGTTTCTAATTTAACCCTCCAACCAAATAAATCACAATTAATTCCCTTAACTTAATTATATTTATTCGGCAACCCAAACATCATGGGCAGAATAAATTATCCTTTCATCTCCCACTCGCAAATGACGATTGCGAGTGCAGATTGTCTCTGTAGGGATCATTTTCCATCTTATGTTGTGCGGCCGCGTCACCTTAAACGAAATGAGCTTCTGGCGGTTAAGCAGCTCAAGGATAATAGAAAATTACTTGCCATTTTCTATTGTTGACTAAACGTGATTATTCCCTAGATTGCTTTCTTAATATCACCAATTTTGACTCACTTTGATCTCACGAAATTTGGTCATAAACATGATTTACATATCTTGCAAGAACCAGTGATTAACCACATTAATCAAATTTCCAGCCAAAAATAGTAATTCGGACCCAACATTATATGAACTCTAGTGATATCTTAGGAAATAATCTTCCTCTGTTACTATTGATCCACCATATGTCATAGCATCTAATCAAAAAGTTAATGTTTGCCCACTCATAGCTATTGAAGCCTATTTGTACAACTAATTAAATTAAACACTATGACACATGCTTCACAATAATATCAAAGTTAGTAGGGAACGTGTAGAAATCCACTTAACTTCTACTAGGTCTCACATAAGGAAAATTGAGATCAATTTCAATTTAATCATTTTCATCCCTTGGTCGGCTTATACACACTATACCCAATAGTGCTGTGATGTATTCTCAACTTATGAACATATGTTTATAAAATTACATCACATGAAAGCTTCGGTCTTCAGTGCACAGAGCACCTTCCCTCAGTCTACTATTTAGCCTTTTACAAGACTGCGCTTCCAGTATTTGACAGAACTTAAATACTACGCTAGCTTTCCATAGTATTTGCATTTACAAATTCGCATTCACACATTTGTAAATTACATGACCCAACATATCATGACGTATTCAACGATATGATTTCTAAGCGGTATTCGGTTATTGTATGTTTTCCCAATAGCTACCTAATCTTGGCATTCTATCACAAAGATAAAACCCAAGTAACAAGCCCATGTGAATAGGCTACTTCTGTCAACATGCTCTCTAAAACTATACACAATAGTCTTACGTATAATGCTATATGTCACATAGAATTTCCCACGTCACCAATTCTCAAGAAGCCAATTTCTTTTCACATAAGATTTTAACTAACAAATCTACTTTTAAAATCTCTTGTGGACTTATAAATGAACTCTAAGTTCATAATTTCTATGCAATAACATCATTCATGACTTAAACGATACTTGTATTCGATTAGCTCCTTTAAGCTATCGAGTATGACTCTCTTCTAAGATCGTCATATATTTTCGAGGCAGTTTGGACCATAGATATTATACAAAATCTATCTTTCCAAAACTCCTCTTTGTATAATGGTTCTAACTATTTATACATGGAAAACTTGCTTTCTTACTTTGTACCCTCTTGGTTTATGTAAAAACCATGCAATACCATTTCCACTTGTAGATCCTCTAATAATGCTATACAAACATTTTAGCATTTCACAAGTATCATTCATACTACTCCCACTAATCCTTCTCATGAATTAGATTTGTCTACTTCTAGCTAATACTCCATTTAGCATAGTAGAATCGTCTCTTGTACAAAACAAGTCTTAAACTTGTACGGCAAATCACTCTCTTGTAAACAAGATTCTTGCTTTTTAAAGAAGTTGCACCCTAGTACTAAACAAGACATACTATATGTGGACTACTAATTCTTGATATGGCTACTTGAAAACTCAATTTCCAAGTTAACTTGTAAATTATTCTTATTGCTTTAGATTGCTTATTCTTGCCAAATGTGTATTAGTAATACACAAATAAGAATAACTAAATTCACCTCAATCCATTTCTAACTCACAAAGTTTAAACACTCTTATATTTTTCAACTTTGTATTGTGAGACACATTCTCTCAATATAAATCTCGCTTCGAGATTTATGAGCCTAGAAATCAGGCTAGTCCTCTTAACTAAATCCATTCAAGGTAAATTTCACAACAATTGAAATAGTTTCACAACTTCTTTCAACTTTGTTGCACACATCCAATTACGATTATTAATGCTCTCATTAATCTTACCGCATTGGACTTCATAACCAAAATGATCCCAATACAATTCTAGCACATAACTAAAATCTACTAAATAATATCATTTTATTCTCATTGCTTTTGTTAGATCAACCAGTACTCAACTCTCTTTTGATCCAACAGATGTCACCCACATTCTTATTACTGAAATCCAACAACATAGGAAAAATTGGATGAGATAGCTTCGAAAGCTTATTATCGACAAATGGAGTTATTAAAAAAAATCACAAACAATTTAACACATAATTGTTACTTCAAAATTCTTTTAACCACTCGTTCCAAAACTTAAAGACACATCACTAAAACATTATCTTTACATTTGGAACACTCCCACTGGGATTAAGCTCTAAAACTCCCACAGAAGTTAAGAAACTACTAGGATTAAGTTCTAAATTCTAAAATTCTCAAAGCCAAAATTCAAAAATTTTCACACGAGTAGAGAACACCTAGCTTCCACTGAAAACAACATCCATTAAAATCAAGATCAGGATCATTCGCAATCAAGGAAGATGCGGTTATAATACTTAATTATAAGCAAAAAATATTGCTAAATACATTAAACATCATTTTCTTTTCTTCCTTCAAAATTCTCCCACTCGAATAGACTGATCATGAATGGAAAAATAGCCCAAAAATCTCATATAAACATGGATACATCCATTTTATTCCAATTTAGAAATCGATTCACGATGAATTGATTACCTATGCTCGTTACTTACACTCATCGATACAAGACTACTCATATCATCCAATGAGAATATATATCCACATGACACAATTCAGTATCTTACGAAAAGAACTTCACGTATAACTTCAGTCTTCTATGACTAAAATTCATGTGTTCGTTGGAAACATGTTATGAACAATGTAGTTTTATCATTCTATTGACTAAACCACAAACGTTTACAAGAATTGTAAGCAATAATATTTGAGGGTATGTTAAAGATCATTGCCGTGAACCAACACACATCTTAACATGATTAAGAAGAACGATTTTTCCTTATATTCACATAATTTGTATTATGCAATTGGAAATAATTATCTCATATTTAAATCCATATCATCACTTGAACTTAGACTTCAATCAAATCCACTCACGACATTACTCGATCTTTGCTTCTTTGATTGAATCACATCTTGGACAAACAAGATCCAAGAAGAAATTCATGCTCTCGTTCACGTGATACGTCTTAAGCAACTATGACTATTACGATAATAGTCATAACACAAAATGATAAACACAATACATTAGGCCTCCAAGCCTACCCCTCAAACCAACATCAACAAATGACAACAAAATTAGATTACAACAAGAATTCAGATCCACTAATATTCACACTAATAGTACACTGCAACAAACATCAACAACAACTAGGCAATTCAACCTAAAGAATTTCCTAACACCCTAACTATTAGCTAATCATTCAAAACAAGAATGCCAACTTCAACGAGAGGTACACACAATGAGATTTCATTATCATTAAGATAATGTTTGAATCTCTAACTTATTAGAGAATTGTAGTCCATACTCAAACATAATACAAACAAAAATATTATCCTTGAAATATCTATTAAAGGCGCACTTTAATAAGCTAATACTTAAGTGTCACGCTAAAGAAGGCATTAACTTTTCAAGACTCACTTTAATAAGTTAATTACTTCTTATCTCCCACTTTTTATGTCACTCTTGACACGTTTGACTGATCTCTCTTGGATACTTCAAACAGTAATGAAGACTACTTAATTTTTCAACAAGTAGGATTAAGTTTTAAATTTATCATCATCGAAAGATGAAACATAAAACAACATATTTAAACATGATACATTTCACTCTTTAAAGTGTATACTCCAAAGTTTGGTACTTTGAGTAATCAAGATATTTCACTAAAACATCTTGATTCCATGTTTAAAACTACACTTTAGCTTAACAAATCTCTCAATTCTTAAGAATTCTAATTCTTAAGCTTATTCCTTGCCACTTGCCCTTAGTTTAAGAAATTTCTCAAATTTCTCTCTAAGAACTTTCTTGACAAATAACTCCATATATTTATCAAGTTTAGCTTGTTATTTCATGTGTCTCCCACCTGGATAAACCACCCTAAGGAATAGATAACATCCTTTTGGTGCATTTATGCGCATTAGTTACTGATTAGCTAATATTACTAATTCATGAATCATACGCTCCTAAGCTTTGAAACACAACACTTGTGTTCTAGTATTAAATGTAAAAGTCAAAGACCTCAATCGACTGATCTATTAAATTTGATACTAATAAGATTCTTAGTAAGCTCATTCACCATTTATTACACAAAGTATAATGACACACACAATGGAATTCACTTATTCCATTTTGCATAAATCTAAAATTATGTCCAGCATATAGTACTTTCTTGAATTTTGACTCTTCAAAAAAATCAAGGTATTAAAAACACTTAGTTTCTAATCTTGCATTTGGAAACTAATTTCCAACGTATGCGATTAATACTACCTAAGCCTAATGCGTAAACATTTACTTAATATTAATCGACTTTCTAGGAGTAGCAAATAGTAAAATGAATATTACACAAATAAATAAATAATACTATATCATTTATTGCATTTGAAATAAGGAATTTTAGCATTATACTGAATTTAATATTAATACAATAAATTTTAATCTAGTGTTTGGTTCGTATAAAACGAGCTCTTCACATAGAACCACAAAATTATTTGGGCTACTACATTCACTAGACCAAAAATTTAACTATTAATAATAAATTCTATTTCAGTTCCTTTTCTAAGTTAGTATAACATAGGCAATTTATGTTCATTACGTGATAAACTAAAATTACAAAAATTTTATTTATCTAGAAAAACAACATTTCTAATAAATTGTACTAAACAATTTATACGTCCAAATAATATTTAAACTTATTAAGCATTAATAATGAACATTGAACCAAAACACTAATGCTCAACGAATGGTATTTTGTGACTTAATTCTTATTAAATCTTGCCAATACCCAACAAATGTTATCGCAACTTATTACATAATAAGTTATTACATCCACAAATTACGTATGTACACACAATGAACTTTGCAATAGAACTTCAAAAATTAACATATAATCTGTGCGGGAAATTCCATATCACCCAATAATTCTCAAATCGAGATCATAATTAATACCGCATTAATTATTATATGTAATTCTCGTTACTTAAACCTTTCTCGATTTACTAAAATTTTACCTCGATGAATATACTAAATATTCACGCGTCCACAAAATTTTAGGTTAAGTCCAATCGCCATACCCATTAAAATTCTAATTAAGAGTAACTTAATTAGCGTAAATAATTCTTATTACTTAAACTTAGTCAAATCATTAAAACCAATTTATTGATTTTCGACAAATCACAATCCCGATTACATAATTTTGCGATTACGTCAAAGTTTCGCAAACTTAGTATCATAATTATATCGCGTTCCGATTATTACCATGTTGATCACTAAGATCATACAATAGTTGGTAAAATGTAATTTATTGGATCACATCCAATTTCGCAATATTACATTTTATTTTAGCTCATTTATAGAATTTTCCAAACCAAAATCTCGTAAATAATTTTACGTAGAAAAATATTTTACAATATTTTATGACTTTCAACAATTCTGCCAATCATACCTTAATTAAGAAATAAATTTCTTTCTAAGATTAATTTTCAGATTTCGTCATTGATTTTGTTAAAACACATTTTAACTTCAACAATTCTATCATTAATCCAAAATAAAATATTTTTGAATTTTAGGATTTATCGAGAGAATTCAAAAATTCGATCTTTGATGCTTGCGAATCTCTTTCGCAGAAATTTAACGACTCCCATTATTTATAACGAATATAAGTAATTATACTATGTAAACAAATTACATAATAAACTTTCTAATACGCATTACAATCAAAATGTAACTTTATCAGAATTTTATTTGACAAATTACTATATTTACAATAATTAAAATACACAATTTTAATTTATTATTCTATAACACATATAGAATTACATCAAAAATATAAAAAAATTATATAATAAAGTTCTAATATATCTTACAAACATATTGTAATTTTATTAGAATTTTATTTGACCCATATGTATATTTAAATTAATTAAAATACGAAATTTTAACCAAATTTAAATGAAATAAATATTTCTGGAATTAAAAAATTCACACAAAATATACAAAAAATTCCAGATTATTGTAAATATTCACTTTGTTAAAAAATTCACACAAATTGGTCCACGCTCTTCCGAGAGTGGACTGGAAATGTGGAGATGTGCGTGGGTCTCGTCCAGTCGCAACCCGGTCACACATGCCACATGACGCGATTCGATTGGATAGTTCACGGTTCGAGTGGATTACGGGTAATGACGCGGCTCAGGTCAGAGATATGCGTCGGGTCTGGGGTGGTTTACGGGTTTAACTGGGTTGAGTCGAAACTGGGTCGGGCAAACGGGTCGGTGGTGGGTTATTTTGTGTTGAAGACGACACATCGTTTGGCACTCAATCAAACTATTCTTCGTTTTTAACAAGCGGTTGAGCGCATGTTTGGCCAAACGAAACGCGTTGTGTTGTTTGGCACAAGCAGGTGCAATGGGTGTCGTTGCCCACGCGCAACAACCTAGTGGGTGGCGTCACACTTTCCGACGACCCAAAACACTTTTACTGATTGTTTTCAGCCTTCTGAGTTTAGTGGTGCGGTCAAATTTTCCAAATTCCAACATTTTATTTTTGGATTTGTACCGATTTAAGGTTTTCAGCCTAAATTCGACGACTTTTATGCACAATAAAATCATCGAATCGACATCATTAGTACCCACAATAGTACAGAAAATTAATTCTACAAACTAACAACCTTTTGGCTCTGATACCAATGAAAGAAATTGCATATACAACAAATATATATATAGCACAATTAATTAATACATAATTAATTAAGCGGTAAATAAAATGAACAGAACTCAAACCTGGAACTCCGTTCAAAGTAGCGGAAGAAGAACAATACCTCGTTGAGGGTACGCTCGTATCCGCAGGCGCATACGCGTCGGGATTAATCTGAGGCGCAGACGCAATTATTATTAATTAATTATGTATAGTATATAACTACAAATACTAAAAAAATTAAATTGGAACTTACTTCTCATATTAGCTTGAGAATCTGTCTAGTAAGTTGCATTAATGGGATTAATCTGAGGCATGTAAGCAACAAAAGAAGCTGTATAATAATTCAAACCAATAAAATCGGATGAGCCTTTCACCAACTTTGATTCATCCATTGAAAATTTTGGTAGACATTTTCAAACTAAAGACCTCATTGAGTGTGGATAGTCACCATATATCAATGGATTCATAAACCTGCACATAAGGAAATGAACCGTGTTCTTATCATTAAAATAAGACAATTCTTACAGCTGAAATGAAAGCTCTTTCTGCTATTTTTTCTTAACTAACGACTAATTCAGGATCAGAATAGGCACAACTTCTTCCTGCTGATGACAATTCGTATGGATTTATCAATTAATTACAATTGTTTGATTATAGTAACTACTTACCAACCAAGATTAAACTCTATGGCTCTTTCTGCTGCATTTATATCTCGCTTAGAATTAGAGAATGGCACAAACCATGATGTCACCAATGTGATTCCAATCAAGCCTCTTTGAGCTACCTGCACAAGCAAATAAAATTACAATTTCAAGAAAAAACATTAAAAAATCAAATTAATTTGAGGTTTTTAAAAATTATACTTGATATTTTTCCTTGTATAATTTGACTGTTGCAGCATGAGCCAAAAGTTGGTTGTGTGTTACGATATATGGTTTAGTA
Source organism: Breynia disticha f. nivosa (assembly GCA_948193385.1). NCBI lineage: Eukaryota > Viridiplantae > Streptophyta > Magnoliopsida > Malpighiales > Phyllanthaceae > Breynia > Breynia disticha. Next base: position 9,590 of record CANYCX010296536.1, read on the forward strand.
GCTCCTCAGTACAATTTAATTCTAACCAAGCTGAACAACGACCTGGTGCTAGTATTCCCAAAGCATATCCACCATTACTAAAGGATAATGGATCGTTCAATGTTATCCAATTCTTTACTCTATCTCCAAATTCCTTGAAGCAAACTTATGCACAGTCTTTAAAATCTTCCCTAAAATTTTGCAAAATTTTCAAAATTCAGATTGTTAGAACAACACAATAATAATGAGACAAACTACAATCTAATTAAGTATGAGCTTTTATAAGCTTACACTATTTTAGAGTTTAAAAAGCCTCCATAGTCTTCCTCTAAAGTTTGAGGAAGATCAAAATGAAAGAGTGTTACAAATGGTTGGATACCTAAAAAGGATTAAAAATACTCATTAAACGATAAAAAATGTACTTCCTCCGTCCCACAATAGATGTCATTTAAGGTTTTACACACAGATTAAGAATACATTTAATATGTCTTAAGTTTGTGTTGAATTGATTATTATATACTTTGACCTAGACACATCATAAGAACTACAAAATTAAATTTTCATTGGAAATATAAAACTAATAAGGGTAATTGAAAAATTTTATTAAATGTTGCATTGGTAGTACAAAACGACATGATATGAAAAAACAATTTTCTAAAAAGAAATTTATTATGAAATAGAGAGAGTGATTTATTTATGCACAGAGGATTGAAACTTATTAACCAAAAAGTGATAAATACCATTAACTAAGAGCTCATTAATAAGATTGTTGTAATACATGATTCCTTCTCTATTCACCCCTCCACTCAACTTTCCATCTGGCGAGAATAAATTTTTTAATGGGACATTTTTTAACTATTATTTCATTGAATGTTATAAAAGAGATTTGAAAATTTACTAACATCTTACTTGGAAGTATTCTGGACTAAGAGATGAAAAATCTATAAGCATCCATTCCCAGCTTTTTCATTATTTCAACATCTTCCTGTTGCATTATGTACAATATAAATAATTATCAAGAAATTATTAGAAGATTATTGTTCTAAAAACAATAATTGTAATAATAAATTATTACCTTGTACTGATGATATGAATCAACAGACACATCTCTATTGCTATGGTCGATTATCTTTTCTACAGTACTTTCTATGTTAATTACTAAATTAAGAAGTGAAATTCACAGCATTTTCCAACTATTTCCTATCAAACAAACTTACAATTATCTAAAGGATAATGCTAAATGATTTTGTAAATTTAGCAAACAACAATTACCGTAAAAAGTGGTTCATAATACATTCATTTAATATTTTTGTGGTCGATAAATACAAAAAAATAGCGATCTCGTGGACGTTAAATTAGGGTCCACTTGGACGTGAAGTGGGCGCCAAGCTAAAGGGTAAGATGGGAAAATTTTGCAGGATTATTTAACGACCATGTGGACATAAATTTAACAATTGCATGGTCGCTAAATGAAAAAAATTTAGCGTTCACGTGATCGTTAAATTAAGCGTCCACGTAATCGTTAAAAAACCTGTCGATATGAACAATTAGACAAAATTTTAGGAGGTGAAATTAGCGATAACATGAACTATTATTAAGTTTGAAAGTATACCATGTTACTTATTGATTTTTTCAATCTTGGTTGTATTACATTACCAATGCCAATATGTCATCTTGCCAATATAAGTCTGACATAGAGAACTAAAAGGCTCATACATGGACTTCTGTCGTGACAAAATGTTATTCAGTTCTATAGTCTATTGAGGTTGTTTGAATATGAGAAAGAAAGAAGATTGAAAAAAAATAAAGAGAAAGAGACCTGGATATTTATGAGTGAATATATCCCAATTACTAGGTCCTTTACCATATTTAGCTGCTGCACCTTCATACTAAACATGAAAGGTAAAAGTGCATATAAATAAATGCTTCAAACAAAACTAGATAGAATTTGAACACTGCTGAAATAATGAAACTCGAGAATATCACCTGATATGCCGATGATGAAGTTCCGAAAAGAAATCCTTTTGCATAACTCGCACAATTAATATCATTGTAGTAGGATGATTTATTTAACGCATTAGTGCTCCTGATGACTAAACCAAAGAGGACAAGAGTTATGAAGAGATTGATTTCAACTCCCATGTTTTGCCTCACTTTGTGTTTCCAAAGAGTGATATGGTTTATCTTCAGCTCTCCCTTTATACACAGGTTTTGGAATATTACTGCGTCTCTCAGTGTTGATAGGAAGAAGACCATCTGTGTTAGTTTGATTTTTTGTTCTTTCTGTCAAAAAATTTTGTGATAGAAGTATAATGCGAAAATAAGATAACAACATAAGAATTTACAGGGTTCGGCCATTGCGACTTACTCCATCGGCATAGAACCAAGTTATTCTATTACGAGTTACTAAAAGGTGGAAGCCACAAGGCATACAAGAGAAAACTACAAGGCAGTGTAGATAGGTCTCACAAAAATCCTATTTTAGACCTAGTATAATTCTACTACTTAAATAGTATTTAACAAATCTTTACTATCCAAATAGAGTAACAAAACCTATACTTTTAATGACTCCAAAGCTCTCCAAGAAATCAATTAAACCTAGTTGAGTTGATTTCTTCTCAACACCGTAACCGTAATAACTTTTAACACACCTCTTAAGAGTGTCGAGTACTAATAAGCAATTTTTGTCGATGGTTTTATTTTTTTCACTGCTATATACTTTATTGTGCCAAAATTATGAGACAAAACATTATTGCTACACTGTTAAGTAAATTTAACAATACCTTGCAGTGTGTAACGATGAAAATGAAGGTATGAGCATAAAAGAGTAGGCTCCTAGTAGGATGATGTATGGAAACATGAAACAACAAAAATCATGTAGTAATCCTCTGATAATTGTGAGCCTAATTATGAAATTAGCAATGCAGCAGTTGAAAAACTCAAATTAATTTATATTCAAATTTTTAAAGATCCAACTATTACTTCTTACTCAA
>CANYCX010297023.1:0-12478 GCA_948193385.1 Breynia disticha f. nivosa
ACATATTTGATTATAGAAAAGGAAATAATAGAATGTGGTTGAAGTCAAATGATGTTAGGATTTTCATCATATAACAGGAACTTACAATGATTTGGACTTAAAACTTGCCAAAGTTATGGCATTAAAGATGACAATAATAATAGGCCAAATCATTTGAAAAAAAACAATGCTTTGGCATTATATATTATTCTCATCATCCATTTTGTTTAACAAGTACTCATGAACAATGAATGATCATCATCACAATATTGCATCCTTGTTAGAAACCTATAATTACTATTAATGGTAAATAATTTAGTTTTTTTTAATCATGGACTTTAATGTGTCTTTGTTGTTTTAGATATGTCTTTTGTTTTAATATAGAGTTTATGAGTTGCTTTGTCGATTGGTTGTGCAAAATTTTTGGTCTCTATCTGAATAGTACATATTATAAATACGATAATAAAGACAATGTTATATTAAAATACACGATAAAAGAGTCATGACTATACATAAGATTACATACGACAAGTAGAGCGACTACCCTACTTAAACCTTGTTTATTTTCCGTATCTAGGTGGGATAAAAAAACAAAGGCAATCAATTTGACAATAATCGAGTGACATTTCTTCATCGATCCGATATTATTAACTGTTTGCCTCTTTTTCGGGGGAAGGCGACAAACGTCGTCCTTTTCTAACTGCGAAAGCGCGAACGAAGTTAGAAAATTAAAATTAAATGCGCGAACGTGCCAGAAATTTTACCGTTATTCCAAACGAAAAAATAAATGCAAAAGAGTGAAGTGCGCGAAATCTGAAATTTTAAAACCAAACGATTGATTTAATGAGAAAATTAGGACTATCTTTCCTCAAGGGTCCTTGACTCAATGAACTCAAATCGTCAATCGAAACATTAACAAACATGAAGAAAATAACCATAGACAGTGAAATAAAATGCTGGCAATTGAAATAACAGTGGCAAAACATAAAACAACACTGCTGGAAATAAAAAACAAAGACAGAAAAGTAAAAGAGAGCTGAAAACTGAAGAAGACGGCAATTTCGTCCATGGGCAGAAGACTTTTTCCAGGGGCAAATAGCAGAAAATGTAGAAGAATGTTTGAAAATGTAGTCTGGAAGTCGAGAGCTGAAACGGAGCCAGTGCAAGCAGAAAACGGGGCCAGTGGCGGAGAAGACGTCCAGTGGCAGAAGGCTTTTTCCAGTGGTCGGAGTTTGGTTGTGTAGATCAGGGGTTGGAGAAGTAAACTACAAATTATGAGCTGGATCGGAAAGAAAAAAGACTAATGTCAATGGTGGTTTAGTTGAAGGTAAAAAGGAGTTGTCAAAGGGAAAAGCCAGTGGCGACAGCTACATTGTCGATTGGTTTGTGTTTAGGTTGAGTTGTCTGTCCTTATCTGCTTGTTTTCTTTCTTATTTAAAGGCATTGTAGCTCTTGGAAACAAATCAACATCCTCTTGATTGATCTTCATCAAATATTCTCCAAATATTTGATTTGTTTCCTCTTTTGGCAGAATATATTATTTCCTTTGGCAGAAAAATCATGTTTCCTTTAGCAGCAAATCTTTCCATTGATAGCTCAAATATTCTTCATATATCTAATTTATTTCCTTTTCTGGCGCATTAACTTCATAATATTTCTTCCAAACTTGTCGTAACGAGTCAAAAATCTGTACTGATTATTAACGTTATCCGATTAATTCAGCCCGCGGGCCAGAATTAATTTTGGCATAAACAATTACCCCCATGTGTTTGTAGTTTTGTAAAAACTATAAACACGGAATGTGAGTTTTGACCCTCTCCTTCTTTCAAAATAACAAAATTAAGCAGCTAAATGGAAAGCCTGCCTTGCTAATCTTTTTAACAAGTCTAGAATTCCAAATACTTGTTTGTGCCACATTGAGAAATATTGAACCTTCGTTTTTTACCAAAATCTCCACTGGCTCCTCAATTATTATCTCTAACAAGGGTAAAGGTTGAGTCATTTGCACAGTTTTAGCCTTTGTCGCCATTTGCTTCGCACTTTCTTTGACAAGTTGTCTTGATCCTTCTTCCTTTAAGTTCTTGGTGATTTTCCCCTCACTTTTCACCACCTTAGCTGCTCTTGTCATTAGTTCATGTCTTCTAATTGTATAGGGGAACGTTAGTAAACCTGCATTGTCATAAAAAATGGTTAAGTCTCCAACTGTAAAAAATTTCATAAATTCTCCACTTTTTGCATTGGAAGCTTCATTCTTTAAGAATTTCTTAGGTCGAAGATGCGACTTCCCTTCTAAAACTCTTTTTTCCTAGGCCAACCTTTGGGTCAAGCGTTTCCTTTGCTCTCTCCTTTTTACAGTCTTGTGATATTTCTTGGCCTTAACCTCCACCCATTTTTCCAATACTTTCGGACATGGAGGATTGATGAACTCAGGCCGAACCAAAGTTTGAACGACCTTTTTTAGGGCTTTGAACGTTTCAGTTTTTTCAGGTGGTGGAGCGTCTTTCCTCACCCAAACGCTTGCTCTTCTAAGCCTTCGTTGCCATATCATTCTTGGGAAAATCTCTTTTTTATTATGTGGCCAGCCCCTTGGTCCATGGGCAGCCACATTGAGCGATCTCGTTTTTTCATGGCTAACATTTGATGGGGGTTGATCTTCCTTGCCCCTCAAAGTCGCATCATCACCATGATTTATAGTTCCATTCAAGGCATCTTCTTCTTCACGAAGCGGCTCAAATGGAGCCTGCTTTTCAACTTCATCCGTTTGTTGAGGGTCATGCCCCCTAGATTCTTTGAACATGGGTTTGTCGTCTTCAAATAGTGGGAACCAATCAATCTCTTCTTTATTTTTTTGCTCCTCTATTGGAACAATTATGACTAGAGGATTCTACGCACTTATTTCTGGCATTATAGAGGCCTGATCTTTAAGAATAATTTTCAATTGATCTCGGATTTTTTGCATATCCTGCTCGAACTTTTTGAGTATTTCTGGTATAGTCTCCATTTTCATCAACACTGCTAGGGTCCCATCGGGCGTGCCAAATTGTTTATCCTTTTTTTGGATTTTTGGGAAAAACCGAACGCCCCTTAGAAAGGATGGTTGCGCGAGCGTGCCAGGAAATTATAGTATTTCGAAACTGAGAAAAAATCAAAGCAAGTGGTTGGAAATAAAATAATGCGCGCGTATAATACATTATAACCCTTGGCAAGAAATCAATATCTTCTTGATTGATCATTATTTCCTTAGACAATAAATCAAATATTTGCTTCCTCTTTTTGCAGAAAATCTTTCCTTTGACAACTCAAATATTCTCCATTGACTGATTTTATTGTCTTGCCTTTGGCAAATATTGATATCTCCTTCCTTATAAAATATATTCATATATCTGATTTATTCCCTTTTTCGGCGCATAAATTTCATAATATTTTCTGCTGTAACTGTCGTAACGGGTCAAAAATATGTACCAATAATTGCCGTTATCCGATTAATTCAGTCCGCGAACCAGAATTAATTTTGACATAAACACCTCCATTTATCATCTCTTTAGAAAAGTCTTGCTCTTCCTCTCCTCCTTTCTTCTTTTCTTTATTGCCTTGCTTATCGAGATATCCATTTCTTATTTCTTTTTCATTCTTTTTGCTATGAATACTACAAACAACATTCTCCTCATAGCTTTTCCTCTCTTCTCACTCTCCTCTCTTCGACTTTTTTTTTTTTTTACCTCTCTGTCGCCATCATTTCATCTCATGCCTTGTTTCGGATATTCTAAGATAAAAAAATGTAAGTTCTCCTTCTTTTTGCGTTGATTCCCACCTCAAACTATGACTCTATTCATTTAGGTTCAAATAAGATCATTTAAATTCAAAAAATTCATGTAAGTTCATTTAGCCTTTGTTTAGATGAATGGAATTGAGAGAAAAAAAAAAGAATCTTAAGTAATTGAAAAGAATAGAATAAAAATGAGATTATATTTCCATCCCTTTCCCACTAAATTAGTGAGAAATATTTCAAGAGAAAAATACAAAGATTAAAAATGCGATTTGATTTCATTTTCCCCTTTAAAAAATTTTATCTATCCATCCAAACAACAAATCAAGAACAATTTAATCTCTCCTTTTCTTTTTCATCCAATTTTAGGGAGAATTGATATTTTTTGTGTAGATTAGAAAGAAACGTAAATTGTGAAGGGTCTTTTTTTATTAACAAACAATGAAGGTAGTAAAAAAAATCTTTTTTCAAATCCCTAAAAAATAGTATATGGGAAGAATTTTAGAAAGAAAAATAAAAATAAGTATTTTCACAAAATATACCTTAATATATACATTTATACAAAACAAACTAAAGTTATTTTTAAAAAAATAAAGCTTAATAAGGGTACAATCTACATAATTTTTTTTTTTTAAAAAAAAAAGGTTAAGTGAGATGAATAAAATTGGGCCCATTTGAGGCCCAGTAGAAGTAGGAAGGAGAAGCACAAAGCAATCAACTTCAGCGCCAAATCCCAGCAAGATCAAATCAAACGCCATAACCCTAACGTATCAATCCACGAAAAATTACTTGAAAACCTCTCAATTTCAACTCTTCAAATAAAAATCCAACAATTAGAGACGGGCTGGAGAAAATGGAAGGAGGAGCAAATGGAAAAGAGAGAGAAGAAGAACAAGACGGAATGTCTGTGCACTCTCCATGCAAAGCTCCTCCTTCATCAGCTTCATCTCTCCCAAAGGTTCAATCTTTTTTTTTTTGCTAATTGTCCTAAATATTCAAATATTTTCATTATTTTTGGTGTTAATTGTGTTTGTTGTTTGTTCTATTTTACATTAGGAGCAATCACAGGTTGAATTGGAGCTCAGACTTTTAGAAGGTCTTGAAATTTACTCTCCTGCCAAACTACGAGGTACTTCCCTGTGTAATAGTTTTGTCTATGGGGTTTATTTGGTTGAAATGTGAATTTTGCATATAAAATTCGAATTTTTTTTGTCTTGTTTGATTGGTAGAAATTTAACTGCAGTGAAAACTTGACTCTCGGTTTAGTAATGGTTGCTATGATAAGTTTTGTTTGTAATCTTTCTTAGCCAAATTGTTGATTCATTACCTTGTGATGATAAAAGTTTGTAATGTTTAATAGCTTTCTTTTCATGTTAAAAATAACTGAAGTTTAATGGCCCTGAATTAGTAATTTTTATGTAGCTTCAATTTAGTGTGTTACCCCTTTTGGTTTCGAATAATGTGTATGGCAGATTTTGAAGAAAGTCTCTTTTCCATGCAGGCATGCATCGCCACTTTGTCATTTATGGTCTGATGGAATTTCTGCGAAGAAGGTCTGTCTGCCTGGAACTTTGTTCTCCTGTGTTGTTGTGGAATGTGGACAAAATGTGATAATGGTAGATGAAAGGTGGACTCATTTTCGTTGAACTTTAACTATTTCGTCGTCTGGTTACAGTTTTGATCGACACTTTTCTCCTGACGAGGTTTTGCAGTTGTTGGATCGTTTTTATAACATAGAAATGCTGGTATTTAACTTTGTTCCTATGATTTCATGTAATTCCTGCGTTCAAATTGTTATGAAACTTTCAACAACTCCCATTTCCCGCAGTTGACTTGGCATGGCTTATTATAATTTTCAGAAACCAGATGACGAAGAGGCAGAAATTCTGAATCACGAGGAAGATTTTAGCTTACCTCCGAGTTACTTTGTCAAGGAAGAGTGACGGCTGAGCTGATAAATGGGAATGCATGATCTGCTTTTGTTCCATAACCTTCTTAGAGCGAAGGCACAAGTCCTAGAAGAAGAGTTATATTGGAAAATTCATGGAGTTTTGGTTATTTTCATGCATGCTCTTCTATGCCTTCCCACTTTCTTGGCAAGAAATATTTGTAGATGATAAATGCTCAGAATGCAGCGTTGATTTGTATGGTTACTGTGTTTTATTTTTCAAGTCAATGTAGACGTCTGGGCTGATAAAAAAACCATCAAGCCACTCGAGCCAATTACCAACCGGCCAAATTGAATCGAAAATTTGGTTAATCACCATAAGTTGATAGGTTAATTGTTAAATTTAGAGCAAACTATTAAGACGTTTCACTGTGTGTTTTTTTTTTAAATTCATTCTCAATCGAATTTACTCATCATATGCTAATCATAAAATAATGTATGTAATAAGTACTCTTAATTGATTTTTTTAAGATTTTAACAGTTATATTTGATGTGAATATTTTGTGATAATGTTAATGTAAAGTAAATATTAATTTATTACTATTTAAATTGAAGACAATTGTTAAAAATTGTATCCAGCCAATATGAAAGGAAGAACAAAAAAGCTGACAGTATGCGTTATTCTGCAACTACTGTTTCTTCACTCTGAATGTAATCTTCCGAATGGATTCTCAATAAGTTGGTATATGCCACTAATGGTGGATCGATGATATCAAAAAGAAGTGAAATAAAAAGACGCGCATCATTAAAATAAGAAGCTTATATATCCATTAATAATGAATATTAGCAAAACATAAGTCCAGAGCAATAAACTACTGATAAATCTCTTCCTATCTGGCTTTGGTAGGTTGATTAATGGCTCAAAAGCTGTATTAGTTTGATTCGATTGTCCCCTATGGCAAGAAAAGCTAACAAAAAGAAGCCACTTCTGCAAAGTAAATTGGCATCCATTTCCATGTGCAGGGTTCTCGAATTCCCTTCAGCGCTGCAAAACGTTTTAGAAAGATTTTTTAGTAGGACAGATTCGAATCTGGTGAATTTAATAAATGAAGGCGGCCATAACCTACCTCTGGTTCTGCAGGTTTGGATTCTTCAGCTTTGATGGTGTCGTCACCTTCATTTCATAGAATACAACTTGTTAGAAATGGCTTGGAGCAGTTAGGTTAGAAATAATGTCGTCACCTTCATTAAACAAAGGTGCATGAAACTTGAGTTCTACATATTTTTCATTACCTCCATCTTCAGGCAAGTCAGAAGTCCAGAGAGTGAGGTTGTCTCTCAATAACTGCATAATCAGGGTGCTATCCTTGTATGATTCCTCACTCAAGGTATCGAGTTCTGCAATTGCCTCATCAAAAGCTTGCTTTGCCAAATGGCAGGCCCTGAAAGTTGTAGACTAATCAAAATTTCTCATAAAAATACTCTTGTGAAGCTTTGCATACAAACGGTGACATACCTCTCAGGTGAGTTCATGATCTCATAATAGAACACTGAAAAGTTGAGTGCAAGACCAAGCCGAATTGGGTGAGTTGAAGGCAGATCTGTGTTTGCAGCAGCAGAAGCAGCCTGATGATAATCTCACAATGAGGACAAAGTCATGGATCGATACATCATGAGTAACTAAATATAACAAACCTCATAACCCTTCAATGACTGCTCGGCGGCCTCCTTTCTTTCCTGATCAGTCTTGAACTCAGCAAGATAGCGATAATAGTCACCTTTCCTGAATTCACATAACATATCGAAAAGGATAAATACGAGGGGAATTGTACTGAAACTGAAAGAAAATTGTTTCGACTTTTCGATTTCAGCATTTATCACACTTAGAAAATTGACAAGCATCAGAAAAGTTGAGACCATATCAGAAATCTTACATCTTGTAGTAGAACACGGTGGCTTCTCCAGAGGAAGAAGAGGGAATGAGATGCTTGTCAATGATGGAGAGGATGTCGTTGCAAATTTTACAAAGTTCTTCCTCTACCTTCTGACGATAACCCTTGATCAGTTTCACATTGTTCTCATTCCCCTTAGTCTCCTCTTTTTGCTCGATTGAAGACATTATTCGCCAAGAAGCTCTCCTTGCCCCAATCACATTCTTGTACCCAACAGAAAGGAGATTCCTCTCCTCCACAGTCAACTCACAGTCAAGTTTCGCAACCTTCTTCATGCACTCTACCATTTCTGCCCAAATCCGTCCATTAAAATTCAACAAGATTAAATATTTCACCAAATTTCTGAATCAAAAATAACAAAAAACACATCTTTTCTATCTGGGTAGTTATGAAAGTAAAAATTTGCAATCTTATACATGCACTCCACCATATTCAACAAAATTGAATAAGGCCACTGCCTTTTTATCACAAATTTCCAACAGTGTAATTACAAAGTTCAAATCTTTATCATCACAACTCATTCAGAAACAAGGCGGATAGAATTACCATCATAGCGCTCGGCCTGCTCAGCGAGCTTGGCCATATAAACTTGAGTCTCTCTCTCCTTCTCGGCCGACATAGTTGAGAGAGATGACACAGAAAAGTAGGGAGAATTAGTGCAAGTGATAAAAGAGGTAGTGATATGAAGAAACAAAAGGCACAGACGAGAATAGAAAAAGGAGGATAATGAAGATTGGTAAGAAATAAAAGAGGAGGAAGGAAGAGTGATGGAGTTAAATAAGGAGAAGAGAGGAAGTGTGTGGTGAGAAGAGAGGAGATAGATCGAGGGAGGTGGAGAAAGACCCGATCTTGACCGTCCCGAGTGGTTCGAAGAAAAAAGGCGCGCTTTTCACGTTCAACATTCTATTCCCTCCAATCCTCCCATAACCCAACTTGGATCAATTCAACAGAACACTCCTCCCTCCTCCTTTTTCTATTTGTTTTTTTTATCAGATTTGGATCGATCATCGAATAAAAAAAAATGGATGATTGAATCATTGATCATTGATGAGTTTGGTACTTGTTCGATTGCAGATAGGTCTGAATGATAAGACCAAACCAAAACAGACCCGTAACTAATTATCAGTTTACTGATTCGATCAGTTGGTTCGGTCTGATTTTTATAACATTGACCATTAGGCATTAGCGTACATTGCTAAAATCTCCAAAAAGTTGAATATTCATGTGAAAATAGCAAAATATAATACAAAATTCTTCCTAATATATGATATATTTTTATATAACATTATTTTTTATTATTATATAATAAATTTTTATTATAATCATCAATTTTTATAATTTTTATTTTCATTGTTATATAAACAACATCACATGATAACAAAAAGTGATAATAAGAATTCACTTATATTAGACTTTTTATTTACTCGTTAGTTTTACCTTCATTTAATTTTGTTAAAAAATTCGAAATTTCTTATAATTTTATAAGTATGACAAATTAATGTAAATTCTCTTAAAAAAAATAAATTAAAGAGGGAAAAAAAACTTCTTGGATAATTTTTTTTACTTATAAATTGATTAAAGAAAAAAAAATAAACTTAAATAAATTCATTAAGAAAACTCTAAAACCAAATATATACTATCCAAAACTCCACCTTACGAATAGATTTAATGGAGCCTAGAGTTTTAGAGTATGGTGTTTTTTCATATAAAATATTTAAAATTTTTAATAATATTATTGTATCTTTTTTCTTTTTTTGTTTGGTTTTTTTATCTTATTAGAATTAGACAGATGAACGAATCAAAAAAAAGAATGAATGATTGGTTCATTGATCAAATCAGTGGTTCACTGGTCGAACCAATAATTTAAAAAATAACATAAATAAATAAAAATATAAATAAACAAAATTATTTAATTTTCAAATTATTTAACATTTTTTTCAATTATTAAAACCAGTCCGATTAATTAGTGTACCGATTGGACCGATTGGTTCGTTGATTTTCACCGGTTTAATAACGGTTTGTTTACTGACATGTTTGAATAGTAAAACTGAACCGGACCGGCCGATTCAATAATTTTTATAACATCGGTTTTTTTCACTTACAAAAAAAAAACGATGAAATAACTGCTAAGTGCTAAGTGACGCCGTCTTAACTATAACCCAAAATAATTTGCATTTGGTAAGAAAAAAAGGTTCGTAAAATATGAATCAGCTTCTCACTTATTTAAAATTTCAGACCACGATTCCATTTAAAATGTGTTTCAGCATTTCATCGTGGGGATGTAGCTCAAATGGTAGAGCGCTCGCTTTGCATGCGAGAGGTACAGGGTTCGATCCCCTGCATCTCCAAACTCTTTTTCCCCTGTAAGGACTTTAGCTTTATGTAGAGAATTGAAGAAATGTTTTAGTTTTTTTGCACTCGGTGACTGGGTTCGGCGTTGAACGTGGTTTAAGGAGGTTGAATTTGTTTGTGGATATAGCTTTTAAGTTGGAAGGAGTTTCTTAGGTGGTCATGGGGTTTTGTGATAAAACGCGATGGTGGATGAGGGTATTGTGTGCGATTGGAGAGTTTGATAAAATTATTGGGACTTTGAAGAGAAACGAGTATTGTGAAGTTCTGAAGGCGTTTGATATGATAAGAGCCTTCATACTACTGTGATTGATTGATGTGTAAAAGGCGTTTGATATGATAAAAGCCTTCATGATGTGTAAAAGGCGATTGGAGGGTATTGTTCAAGCTGAAGTGATGATCGGCGAAATGCGCCACCGAGGGATTCAACCCCATAACTCTACGTTTGGTCAAGGCTGGCAAGTCTTTGGAAGCAACTAAGCATGTTAAGAGGACAAGCAGAGGACTTTAAGCCTTTGGCAGATATATTTGGGAGAGATGGACAGAAAATGGCTACAAGGGCACATGAGACCTGACAAGCATCATCATCTTTTCTTTTCGTTGATAAGATTTCTTGTGATGTAAAATGTTCCATATCTTCATAATGTTACAGAAAGGAATCTGCAGTAAAGGATCATTCAAACACATGTCAGGTTTTAGCATTCATACAACTAACAGAAAAAAAATTATTCAAAGAAAAGCATTAATTCTGCACCAAGTCTGAAGCCTTTGGCTCCAATTCTTTTAGATGATTACAAATATACACAAGGAAACAATAAACTTTGGAAAGAAATGGAATGCATTTGTGATTCGTAGCCTGTAAGTTTTTCCTCCACAACACTCCAGTTCAGCAGTACAAAAACACTATGACATGACATCAAAATAATAGCGAATTAGCATTCAAAAAATACAAAAAAAGAAAGTTATGAACGAATTGCTACTTATGCTTGGCAAAAATAATTGGATTGCTTCCTCTGTGTAATCTACAGCTTTTTGCTTTTCGATGGTGCAGTCCTTGAATCTGACTCCATGTGTTATATATTGTTGTCAGAAAGACCTAAGCTCTGGTGAAAAACAAACCATCACTCTGAGTCTTAAAATATGGGAAACGCCTCCACAAAGAAAGCCAACCAACACAACGCTAGCCTGAGGAGGAGATGAGTCAGATCATCCAACAATTTAAATGAAATACCTAATACCATGCTCAACTCCTGACATTAACATGCATTTCATGGAAGAGTTACCAGATGATTGAGATTGTACAGTTCCATGTTTGAGAAATTTCTCCAGCAGAGCAATCATTTTTTCGTAAATGGCTTTTGGCAAACAAGAAGTCGTTGGTCACTGCCGTTTTGCGGGTCAATCACCCTTGCTTCCCAGTGTATTCGTGCAGCAAAAGTACGTGCCATCTCAATGGTTGCCCTTCTGTCCAAAACCACAACCCATCCCTGCCATATAGCAATTAAATAAGAAAAGAAGTCATTGAAATATTTAATGCAACGTAAGATGTGATCAACACAAGTGAACTAGTGCAGGATTCAGTCTTCTCTTGCGGTAAACAACAGTAGAGAAAGGCAACATCCGTGAAAATAATATTGAAAGCACTTCTGTGAAAACAACATTGAAAGCACTTAATATTGGGCAGTATTAGAAATATGAGGAAACAGGGAAGGTACCTCAGGTCGTAGGATTCGATCCATTTCCAGAATTATGTCCATCATACCACACCTCTCCGAACTGAGTTGCGATAGATCATTTGCGTGAATCATGTCATATGTTCTGGGGTATGTGGGGAAGGGTTCACACCTGTATATTGCCAAACACATTGTGTGATTCAATTTGCTTCCAAATATGGTGATAGAATATGTTTGCATCAGATATGACCACAAACATTTGAAAGTAAAGTTGTTACCGAAAACGAGTTTCACCTATACGTTAAAAATAATCTACAAGCAAAGAGTCTATAAACATATAAGCCCTTCTTTTCTTTTTCAAGTTTTGATAAGTTTAACTTACCAGTCATGCAAAACACCAGTAAATCCTCTGTCAAGTATGAGAGGCAGCGTGTTGCGAGTATTAACAGGGACCACATTCATCACCCAAACTGATTTACCTTCCTCCAAAACTGCAGCATTTAAGCCTCCATAATGAGCATTCATATCCATCACATTGCGGATCATATTAAAAGGAGGTGCCGGATCTTCATCACCAAGTCTTTTAGGATGGTCAGAGAAAATTAAAGGCGTAAGCAAAGACCAATAGTTTTGTAAAGCTGATCTCCAAACTTGTAGGTCTTCATAGAACTTGTTAGACTCAACACCTGCAAAAGTATAAAAATCGAGGCCAACAGTCAGAGAAAAAACAAACAGAACATAAGGCAAAGACAAATTAGTCTTAAACAATGCATACCATGAATCTGAAGCTCATCTGAATTCAGCTGTGTACTAGAGGACCTGTTCTGAATCGGAATCCAACGTTTGCTGGAGGTGCCACTTATACAGGAAG
>CANYCX010297310.1:0-11248 GCA_948193385.1 Breynia disticha f. nivosa
TGTTCTGCAAACACTCTGCTACTTTCATCCACCTTGGAATTATTATCACTAACCACTTCTATTGGCTTCAATGGACACCAAGAATCTTTCATACCAAAGCTTGCACTTAGAGACACCCTATCAGCAAGAACTACTAGCCATGCCAAACCCTGAATCTGTGCATGTGTATCTATTGTTGGCATAATATGCACTTTATTTGCACTTACAAAATTAGCTACTAGTGATGATCCACAGACTTTTGTGAACAAGAAACCACAAGTCCAGCCAAATAAAAACAAGATAGAATAATGATGTCGCGCTTCCATTTTGTTTCCCTTTGCTAGTGACCTAACATCTGTATTTGAAGTAGATGTTCTGAGGAGCATTTACACATATCTAAGGTTACTACACAAAACCTTTCCAGCACATAGAACAACAATTTCAAGAGAGATTCCTTGACCCATAACTGCAATCTCAATAAGGATCATAAATGGTACACATATCCACAACTTAGTTGCAGGTATGGTAAACAAAATTGTTTCTTTTATAAGCTTCCATATGCGTTGATTCTGTAGTCATTCCCTTCTCACCTCCATTTTCATTTCTTTCTCTTCCTCATGTTTAAACCTTGCTTGGCTTAAAAGCTTAAATTTTTCCTCATTCCATCAAGTTTATTAATAAATTCAATTTTATCCACAATGATAGATCGACTCTGCACTACAATCCGGCATCTGAACTTCGTGGTGGACTAGGAAAGTAACAATCTTGAAACATTCTACCACAGTTTGAGGGATCTAGATCCTCTTTTGTTGATGGCTCTCTAAAATTGTGAAAAGAAAACGGTGGTGGTGCTGTGTTTTGCTGGAATTAAGTTGGATTTTGAATCCAAGCATGGCGTCTTCTTTTGCACGACGTCCTTGTTGAGCACCTGGGGATTTGGATACTAGCTAGGCTATGATGGTGTATGTGATGGATTAACAGCCATCTGAAGGTCTTTTCCAACTGCATATTGGCCACTTAAAGCAATACAACGACAATGAAGCGTGGAAGGTCTGGGTGGCCTACATAGAATAAATTGTTATTGTTGATGCCATAAAGCGATCCACTCAACATGAAATTTAAGCCAACGATGATGGCGAGTTGGTAAATCTACATGATGTATATTCTCTATGTCCATTCAAGTACTCAAAATTCTTTTTTAGTACCCAAATTGACACATTACTCTATCAGGTAGATGCCACTCTGTGATGTAGATGCAAATTAAGGGTATCGACATTAGTCCAATATATTGTCCAGCCAAACAATATTGAGGGAGATTCTATTATATGTACTAATCATATGGCTCCCACACGATCTGTGAAAAGTAATAAAAAAATTTAATGTTGTCTCAGTACAATAATTTTGCATAAGTAATAAAAAATGAACTTACGGTGTCTTGTCTAGATGT
Organism: Breynia disticha f. nivosa; assembly: GCA_948193385.1. Taxonomy (NCBI): domain Eukaryota; kingdom Viridiplantae; phylum Streptophyta; class Magnoliopsida; order Malpighiales; family Phyllanthaceae; genus Breynia; species Breynia disticha. Next base: position 1,427 of record CANYCX010297310.1, read on the forward strand.
TTCGAATAAACATTGTATGTGTACCAATGTATGAGTTGATACTTGTGTAATATTATTTTTTTGTTCCATATACATATAATGTAAAAAAATATTAAATTTAATGAAATTATACATAAGAATGATGAATATGTATAAGAAATATAATTGTGTTACCTGGATATAAGGGGAGCATCATAGGGAATGCCAATGTCCTATATCAGTGGAGCCATAAAGGAGAATTGATCTTAGGCCCAAGATTGTAATAAAAATAATGGTCTGGCTATCTGGGACACGAGTGGATATCTATAAGCTAAGCATAACTCCCTATAAATATGTGTTAAGCAAGCTGAGCACAATGTAGTTGGCAGTTTGTTCTAAATCTTCCAAATAAGGCAAGACAATTTCTCCTTCTCCAGGCATATTAACCTATCAAAAACTGGTCAATTCTGCCTCTTTAATAGTTTCATGGTCTTCGTGAACTTTTGCTTCTATTGGCTCTCTCCCCATAAAATTTTTTATGTACGAATAAATTTAGTAATGAAGTACAACCTAAAATAAGTTAAGATTATGATACATACCAAGTCCATCAATGATATTTTTTGAGTTCTCCTTCTTTAATTGTGTGTTGAAATTGTTTGCAATCTGTCAAATACAAAATCTATGGATTTTCTCTCCACATTGAAGATGCATGGAATGTAAAATTCCCTTGTGTTGATCCAAAATAATGCAAACGTCCGTAGGAGTAGGATGTTCATCCACCACTGTATACTGCAACAAATTCATAAAGTACTCCTAATTTTCATTGCTTTCTTTATGCACCAAAGCAAAAGAAACAAGAAATATGTGATCTTCACCATCAACAACTTCAACAATAGGCAAACACATTTTTCACTTTCTGTATATGAAAGTGCCATCAATGGATAAAATTGGTCTACAGTATTTGAAAACTTCGATGCAAGGCTTGTGTTTTACAAAAAGTACAAACATTTGGAATAGCGTGATTATTCAACATAGTTTCCTCATGCTCAACATCCCAAAAAGATCCTTTATTGAATGAATTTGTGGCATTAAAGAATGGACACAAAATATTGAAACTATCATCTCAATCTCTAAATTGATTCTTAATAGCCTTTTGTTTCAGTTACCGCACAGTTTATAAGAAGGCTCAACACTAAATTATTCTGTTAAGTAGTTTCTCAATCCAACAATCTAAATATTTGGTTGTTTTTCAACTAAGGCCTTCACATAATTGGACAATAATTTGGGATCCAAATTTCTTCACCCAACACGTTCAGAAGGTAGTACACATGTGTGCGGGCAAGTGTATCTTGTGATGGTCCAAAATTTAGAATTCTTTTTTTGTGTTGCACGTTGTCTCCACTAACAACCATCTTAATTACATCAAATTTCATAAGTATTTCTTTGTTTCTTCATAATTGAATTCCCTTTTCCTTCTAATTGAATACAGCTTCACTACATATTTCACATGATCCCTTAATAGAAAAGCCATACCAGCCATAAACTCCAAGTCTAGATGCCATACTTTGTCATTTGGATGTTTTTTCAGTATGTCATTCACCATTAGGTTTATGTCAACAATATTATAAGCAGAATGATCAACATGCTTCTATTCATTTTCCAAAATTGTTGATACAAATCAACTTCACGACTAGTTGATAAAGCAAGCTTCTCATCAGAGTCATCTTCACTGTCGAGCCATACCTCTTCTTCTTTGCCTTCCAATTCAACAGCTTCCTCTTCATCCCCATTCAAACCACCATATGCATCAACAAATTCATCTTCCTCCTCTCATCATTGTTATCACCATTAATTGTCAAATTCCTCGAACACACTTTTGGCAAAATAAGCCTAACAAATGGAAAGCAACAACTCATTACAGCTACCTCCTTCATATTGAGCGTTGTTGGACGAATGCCCAATAAACGTTCAAGAAGGCACAACATCAAATGCATTATACCCCACAAACAACTCAATGAATGACTACCATGGAAAATGTCTCATCACTCTATACATATTGTCGACACTTCTATCATCTTCATTCTCACTTAGTCCAAAACAAAGGTTATCATATTTAGATACCATAGGATTTCTAAATGCAATTCTTGTTATTGTTGCATTCTCATCAATCGTGTTCTTAACCATGCTAATAATTCCTTTCTTCACTTAATTGAACAACAGCTGAGCTTGCACCATCACACGTCATTCTCTCTATTAACAATTCAAACAAAAAAAATTCTCTCTATTAACAATGTGACCTCCATAAAATATTGCAAATAATTTTTCCATATATTTAGTTTATTTGTCAAAATTATTGAAGTACCATATGAAAAATTATTTCTACAAAAATATAATGAACTAATATAATGACCTAAGTACGAAAAACTTATTTCTACCTATGACAAAATAAAAACTAATTGCCTTAAACTTAATAATGATAAAATATGTATTCATAAAAATAATTATTTTAAATACTTAAGCGTATATGTATATTTTATTATTACAAAAAATACACATAAATAGTACATTAATTATAGAATACTTACCACAAAATATAACAAATTTGTATTTTCCCTAAACAAAATACAGCAATCTCCACCAGTAGATTTTTTTCCTACAAAAAAAGATAAAAGATTATGGTAAATATAAATAAATTATAAAAAAAGAAAGAAAAAATGTATTAATTATAAAAACTACTTATCTAAAAATAACATTGTATTAAAAAATAAATTCTTATTTTTCTTACTTAACGAGACATAATAATATCTTGTTAACAATCCTCCAAAACAATCTAGTTTGGAGAAAAAAATAATGTATTTTAGTTAGATAAAGATTATTGTATAAGGAATAAAGCTAATTTTGAGAGAGGATGGACTTGGGTGTATGTGGTGCGGAAGAGAAAAATAATCTGTCTAGAATGAGGTTGTGAAGGAGAGAAATTGAAGTTATAGGATTGAAGCTATGAGGAGAAAATGAAGAGCAGTGTGTTTGTGAGGGACGCTTGTGGGTGTTTAAAAAGAGTTGAGAGGCAAGAAATTGTTGAGGACTGTGAAGGGCTGATAGCAAAAGGAGACAAAAAAACCACTTCTAGAGCCCACGTGAAGGGCTGATAGCGGCAGAAAATAAGTCTGAAACTCAACATTGAGGACATGGCTTAGCAAAAGTAGTTTGCAACCTTGTGTTATGGACTACAAGCTGTTGGATGCACACAGACATCCAACACATCTGACTCTGAAGACCGCGTGTGAAATGCTCTGAGTCTGCAACTTCAAGGTTTGAAGAATACAAAAGGACAAATATTTGTCTGTAACCTTATGTTGCATACAAGCATAAGGAACATTTTCCATAGTCTGATTCTACTGTGAAGTTTGATTTGCGGACTGTGTTGAAGTGACTGCACTCCGCAGCGTGTACTTACAGTTTATGTAAAAAAACATACCTTTCTTGGAATTACTTTTAAAAACACCCGTTAATGAGAAATATTTTTTTCATTATCCCTCTAGATTTCGCTATGAAGAAGACATACTTCATAAGAATCTTGCTAGCATTGGCCTTAGCAGTGGCATTTTTACACTTTCAAGTTTGGCTTCTCCTAAAATTAAATCTTTAATAAAAAATTAACTCACAATTTTAGATCGCTAATTCAATATGAACCTTAACAGAAAACATACCATTAGTCATGAAGAGAAGATGAAGATGTGGTGTTTGGAAGGGTGCCGAAATATTGGAGTGGAGCACCAAAGCAGTGGTGGTTGGAAAGGTGGCTGAGTGGTGGAAGTGTTGTTTGGTGCGACTGGGAAATGAAAAATTTAGGGTCGACTATCATTGTGTTTAGAGAATTAGGATTGCATTTGTTTATTTTTTTGTTATGGATTGGAAATATGTCATTAACATGTTATGCACAATATGATTATCCGTTTATACTAAACAGGTTAATCGTGTTATAAACATGTCAACACGACTATGACACAAACAAGCTTAATTTTTGCATGTCATAAACGGGTCAACACATTCATGACATGAACTATGTTAAACCCAAATCCTTCTGAGAATGTGTCATGTCATGTGAAAAATTGATATCTCTAAACAAAATTAATCTTATATAACATGAGTATCCATGTGGATAACTAAACAATATAATTTGTATCAAAGAAAATGAAAAGCAAATATGATAATAAGGTGTGTTGCATGCTAAATTTTGCTAGTTAATTCTTGAAGTAAAGAAGTCACTCTATAAAGTAAAAAAAAAGTCCATTTCTCTTACACTTGTTATTAGTTAGTAATAATAAGAGTGATTGTAATATGAGACTTGCTAAACTTATATTTTTATGTTATTTTAAGAAGGAAATGAACTTTTTTTTATCATATATCTTATAAGCTAACCAAACAATTTTATTTAATTCAAAAAAAACCAAATAATTCTATTCATTTCTTTTATTTTTCTTTCTACACTTATAAAGAACTAGAAAAAGTCTTAATTTATATTAAAATTGGTCACTTATGGCTATTACAAGAAGCTTAAAAATATTGTTTTGCATTTGTTCAGTTATGTTATACGTAAAAGCTAAGAAGGAAAAAGAAAAAGGAAACTAAGAGCTAATGTCTAAGAAAACTCTGGGCCATGCACCAAGTCTGCAACTTTCTTATCTTTTTATTCAAATTCAAAATTGAATCAATGGAAATCCCTCAAAGTATTAGAATAACTTCAACCAAATCTTTTTCTTTGGCTTTCAAAATCTTCATTTACAACTTCATTTTCAGCCAACAATATATATGCCCAACAACTTAAGTATCAAATACAAGTGAACTACAAAATCATTTGTAAAAAAGAACGGGCCAATTACATATCTACCTTTATATACCTTCTTATTTGCAAGTTTCAAAAAAAAACTACAAACACAACTTTAAAATTACACACCATGCATTGCTTCATAAATCCTACATAACATACGTTCATGTAGATTGGAAGTCGCCAAACATCATCGTCTTCTAACCTCAGAAAAATTTCACACTACAAGATTTCTTAAAGTCCAAACATTAAAGAGGTAAAATGCCCACTCCTTCAAATTGAATTTTTCTGTAGTTTTTACCAAAAAAACTGAAATTGCAATTATCTTTGGTTATATTAAAATATGAACATTTCGATATTATTTTACTATAGAGGTTATTGGGATGATGATTGAAGGTTTACAAACTTAAAAAAAAAAGATTTATTCTGCATTCAGATAGCATATGTTAGACCCGAATAGCCTTGGAAATATCTGCCAAAAGCGAGCATGGGCCTAGTAGGAGAGAACACTAGTTATATGTAAATAAGGTGTGGTGATAAGGTGTGGTGTTAATATCACAACTCACTAGGAAAGTGTACTTATCAAACATTAATATAGCAACCGAAGTATCAAGTGTTGATCTCACAGAGACGGACAAGTACTAATACTATCAATCTATTCTATTATTTAATCTAACAAAATTGGTTAGTAAATTAAAACTATAAAATGGAAAAAATAACACTAAAACTAAAGTCGGTAAAGCATAATGAATGAAAAGTTACACAAAAGAATTGGGTGAATTCAAATGGGAACAAGGTAAATATTTAGACTCGACTCCTCCTAATATTTCTTGTGTGTGTAACATAATTGTTTGAGCATTAATGAGTATTAAATCACGGGAATGTCCATTCTATTTTAAAGTATCTCTCAATTAAATTAACAACTAAGATTAAGTTGATTAGCCAAAATCTCTTTTAAACTAAAACCCTTAATCCAACATTATCGTTTCATACATTCCTCTATTAGCTCTACACTAATACGAATGAGTTCTGTAATTCTATCTCTAGAATCGCAGCCAACTCCTTTCAACTATACAAGACCTGATTGGCATGACAATTTCTCAATCAATTAATGCAAAGTCAATAATTCAGTTCTAAGGCAAACATTCACTAACAACATAGCTAAATCTCAATAGTTCTTATTAAAACCAATAAACAATCAAATCACAGCGCATAATCCATCAAAGGACTCGTCTAATCTAGATACCAGGTAAATTTAGTTCATACTATGACTAAACCAATCACTAAAACAAGTAAAAGCCAATATATCAGAGAAGTAACCCATGGAATTTTTTACAAGAGTTAACCAATCTGCAATCTATATCAAGAATCTCCTTGTATGGTGGTTTCCTGGCTTAAATATCTGCTCCTCTCAAGCTATAATTGGCTCCTTACAGTGCTGATGGCTCTAAATCCAAGCTCCTTTTTAGTCTTTTCCAAAAAGACTATTTATATCAGCACAGTAAGTTGGGAACTGCAAAATGGTCTGGGGAATCGTTTTACAGGTCGTTTACTAATGTCCAGTGAAAAATCATTAGTCGAAATGGTTTAGGGAACAATTTGGATAAACCATTCCTCAGGCCATTTTGATTCTTTGAAGAATGGTTTGGGGTAAATCATTTTGCAAATCGTTTTGATCCCACAAAAAGCTTCTGTAACTTTTTAGAACTTTGGTGAGTTAAAACGGCCTGGTAAACGATTTGGGAAATTGTTTCCTAGGCTGTTATTAACCTTTAAAAACCTTCTATATCTTCTGGAATTATAGATGAGTTGGAATGGTTTGCAAACGGATTGCTGAGGTCGTTTTACAAATTGTTTGCTCTCCTCTATCCATGCTTTTATCGCTGTTTTGATCCATTACGAGATGAACTCTGCCTTTTTGCACTTAAAGTTCCACGAGTGACCTGAAGACATAAAAATTATAGAAATTATGAGAAATATTGCCAAATTGGCCAAAAAAACCTAATGAATGTCATAAAAATAGGTATGAAATATATGTGCAAAATGATATATTTCAACTAGTCAAGAAGGGCATAAGTGGGTCTGACATCACATTTTCACCCAAAACCTTAAGATATTTGGATATAGGTCCACATCAGTTATAAATTTTTATCACACCCCATAAATATTGATGTGAGATTCTCACTTATCTCTAAAAATGTCCCCTTAAGTGTGAATCACTTCCACATTGAGCTTAAACCTGCTACCCTCCAGCAGAAATCACTTTTAAGTTGCAAAATTTTCCATGGATCACTTCGAATGCTAATTTTGTTAACTCAAGAGCCCACACCCATCTACGATCTACCACACTTTCTATAGACAAGGTCAACATAGCTCTTCACTCTTCACCGTCCTTAGGCTTAAGGGTGAGCCTAACATTACCACAGTGTAACTAAGAGTATCCTTTTACCATATTTGGGCTTGGTGTAGGAAGCATACCATGCATCACCAAAAGTTTTTTCCATGTTTTCCATCCTTCCATCTACAAGTGTGTTTATCCTTCTCACACCTTGAACCGGGTAAACCAGCTTTTCACCATATTATTGCACTCATCCCGAACCATCACCGTATCATACCAACCTTGTCCACGCCTAAGCCGAACCATCGGTTCTTTTACCACTTGTTGGACCCTGGGAGCCTTGGAGAGATCTTCCATAAGCGAACGTGGGCCTAGTGGGAGAGAACACTAGTCAAGAAGGACATAAGTGGGCCTGATATCACATCTTTACCCGATATCTTAACGTATTGGGTTATGTGTCCACAATAGCACATATTCAGATTTGATTACAAAAGTTGAAAAGGATTTCTAAAATTCACAAAATTTGATCTCCAGTTTTAAGAAACTTTTGGAATAGAGCCAATTGTCACAAATGATGAAGATAGTTTTGGCTTTTACATGGCAATTACAAAAGAGGCAAGAAGTGTTGGAAAATATCCTATTCTAGTTACAAAGAAAGCACAACAACAGCATGGGAAATTTTTTATATCATTATAACTAATAATTTTAGAATCTTCAGCAATAAAACACTCCAATATTCTTTGAAGAAGTTATTCGGACATAATAGAATATGCGAGAATTTTAAGCAAGCAAGCATTGTTTGAAAAGAACAATTTATAATTAGTAGACAAAAATGTGATTTTAGACTCAACAATAATAGAAGTTGAAGTTGGTTAAGTTTATGCAAACAAAGAAACTCTAAAGAAGGTGATGTATTTTTATGCTACATCAAATAATTTCTAGTTCAGAATAGAAAAGTCATGCCAAAAAGAGCATTATCTTATTTGTTATATTAAGGATTGGACATGGTGCATGAGAGCATCTAAAAGAATGAAAACAAACATTTTTGAAATCAAGAAGTCTAGTAATATTCATACATGTCCTATTAAACAAAAAATGGACAACTAAAGACAAACCACATAAACATTGATTGCAGAGAAAATTATGCTAAAATTTCTTGATCCTAAAAGGTCTCACAACCCAAAAGACATACAAAATGATATGTAGAATGATTTTGGTATAAACATACAATTTCTTGATCCTAAAAGGTCTCACAACCCAGGTCAAGTGGGAACGGCCACTGGGAACGGCTATGTGGCCGTTTCCCATGGCCGTTTGGCCTGTCTGGAGGTTGAATTAAAACATGCATTTTGTCCTTCAAAGAGAGAGAAAAACATTATACCAAAAAACTCAACTCTTCCAACTCATTTCTCTCAAAACCTAACACGAAAAACACCTTCCCACACCCACCTAAACCTCAAATATTGCTTCTAACACGTAGAGATTCGTACATTCTTTCTTAAAAACACCAACCACACAAGCTCTAGAGTTTATGGATGAGTTTGACGAGGTACGTTCTGATTTTCAAGGAAAATGTGTGCTATTTGAGCGGGTTTTTATGGGGTTTTGTTGGGTTTTGTGTGAGGATCAAAATGGTAGGTGTGGTTGGCTTGCATTGTGAGTTTTGAGTGAGGAGTGAGAATCTTAAGGTCTTAGAATTGTAGAGAGTGATTGGGAATTCTTGCAATGTGGTAGGTAGAGTGATTAGTGAGGTTAATATGGTTCGTAATTCGTGTAGGTATTGAGTTTCTGTCTCCGAACCGGAGAGCAGGCGAGGAGCTTAATCTTGGAGCCCGAGGTAAGTGTGTTCAACAATTACAAATCGTAGTATTAGCCTCGTTTTGGATAATATTATGTTTAGAATGGTTGTTGTTAATATTTTGATTGAATTGAATTCGTAAAAGTTGAATTAAGCTTAAACTTGTTGAAAAATGGTGTTATGAGAATGGTATGGACTTGAATGGCTAATGTGATGTTTATGTATTGCTTGGTATGTGGGGATTTGCCAAAAATCGAACGAAAGCTCAAATGTGGGGATTTTCCAACTCGAGCAAAAGCTCAATCGTTTATTTGGGGATTTGCCAACTATGAGAGTGGACTCTCTCACGCGCGTTATAAGACCCCAGGGCATGCATTTAGTGTAAATTGCATTGGCATGCATTATTATATATTTATGTGAACCTTAGATTGATTTGGATATGAATATGAATGTGTATGGGCAATGCAAATGAACTTATGATAGTTGATTAGACTTGTGGAAATGGCTTATGAATTGGTTGTTTATAAATGTGTTTCGAGGTGAACTAAAGGAAATTGCATGTTTGTGTTGCGAAATATGTGAATTTGCTTGGAAGACAATGACTTATAAGTGTGTTTAATGTTTAGAAAGGATGAAAGTGTTGGAATGCAAAGTTGTGCTATTTTCTGTAGGTGCAAACGGCCAGGGAACGACCAAGTTGGTTTTTTCCCATGGCCGTTCTCTTGTTAAGGCTAGATAGAGGTCAAAACGGCCAGGTGAAACGACCACTCTAGCCATTTCCCCAGACGGTTTTCCCTGTTCTGGCTGTTAAAAATATATTTACCGTGAATGTTGAGTGAGTATGGTAGACTATGACTTGACCTAAATGTCTTAAACACTTAAGGAATATATTGTGAGGAC